>JAPQWV010001265.1:0-101277 GCA_027422505.1 Craterostigma plantagineum
TCTCTCGTAACGCCCGATCATAATTTGCCTACCAGTGTTTTTCAGGGTCAATTTTGGTACAGGCAAACGTTGGTTTTGAAAGAATTCTGGAACGAAAATTTACGTAGTCAATTAATATAATTTATAGACTGACTTTATAGCTTTTTTCGTGTTTAAAAGGACGAATATTAGAAAATTCACCGGACCTGCTTGCAAATAGCTTAAGACGAATTTTATAAACTCCACAAACTAAATAAGTTTGCGAAGTAACCTCAGAGTCAAGAAGAATTTAGTGAGATATATAAGTTCACGAATCATATGAGGCTAAGTAAAGTTCACGAGTTATGCAGGTGCCCCGAGTTATAAGTCTAAAACCAGTTCAAAGAATTAAATTTAGCGAACTAGTTAGCCAAGTAAATCGATAAGGTACTAATATCATTATTTTGTGCTTAAGGTCGAAGCTTAGGGATTTCATCAAATCGATAGTAGCTAATCTACGGACGCCAGGTAAGTGGACTCTACACTTCAACTACAACACATGACTTTTCGTGGGCATAAATTATGTGACTACGTGCGAATGTGAAAATTATGTGATATGTTTTATTTACTATTTATGGCATGTCATACATATTCATATGATTCACGACATGATCCAGCATGCACACTTAGTACGAAAGTTAAACACTAGAGTGTGCATGAGTCAAGATTGCCTGTGAGCGATGTATAGTTGCCGATATGGGCATCTGTTGTCGATTCCATTGTCGAGTCACGGCTCTCCTATGTCACCATGGCGGCGTTAAGGAGTCGCCGAGATTACGATTATGATTGGGTTAAGGCCCTTATGACGGGAAGTGCAACATGGAGTGTGCGACCTGAGGGAAGACGCGACACTGAGGGTATCTCGGGTGTTGGCAACCTCGGAGTGGGCTACCAGCGTTAAGCGCCAGTGTGCCAGGTCGCACTGGGCTAAAAGGCACCTTCGGGACCGCATTGGGCTGAAAAGGCGTTATCGGCCTCCCAATGGGTACAACAATTTGCGAACTGGGGTTGCCTTTCAATGTCGACCGTTAGGCCAAAAAGGCGTTATTAGCCTCCCAAAGTGGATCGCATTGGGCTAAAAAGGTGCCACAGAGATGAATAGGGTTGCCTCTCAGTGCGACCGCATTGGGCCGAAAAGGCGTCTTTAGCCTCCCAATGTGGACCGCGTTGGGCTAAAAGGTGCCATGGAGTCAAATGCAAATTGCGAACTAGGGTGGCCTCTCGTGTACGAAGTTGAAACGAGCTCTACGATGGTGTATAGAGAGACAGAAAAGCCGAGGGCCCAATTCTGAAAGGAAAGAGAATGAGAAAGAAAGTGAAGTCTATAAATGCATTGACGCGGATGTCATTGCGATTAGGACACGTGCACTGCATGCATAAAGTATTCACTTACTGAGCTCTTCGGCTCACGCTTATGTTATGTTTGTAGGCGCGAGCGAGCACGGTACGTGATCCTAGTTGGAAGGCAGTCTTTTGAAGCTTCCGAGCGGCTTTTGGGGGTGGTGTCTATGTGGATGATTGTTAGGATATTTATAGATTGTGTCAATAGTTTAAGTCTTAGGATTAATTTTGTAATTATCCTTTTAGCTTGGGCTTTGGACTAGAATATAAATAGTTAAACTTTAGTGATTGGGCCTTAATATACCTAGGGTTAATGTGGTATATAAGGTGTTACCAACACTATTTTCAAAGTAATCAAAGATCAAAAGGCTAACCCTATTTTTCACACAATACACACACTTGAAGGTGAGAACCTCTTCCTTTTTCATTCCATCAAAGCCTCTTTAATAACTTGTTTGGTGCAATCGGGACTAACAAGTGTTATCAGAGCAAACATGGATCGATCTGCATTGATTTGAATCCAGTTTCGTTCGATTCCGAGAAAGATCAAAGGTGTTTGGGCAAAAATCACTTTCGGGCATTTTGAGCTCGTTTTGGGTTATAATACTTCGTTTTTGTGTTTAAAACCTTTCCCAGATCGATTCTATGCCTAAAATGTTTTTAGAACACTTTCGGATCAGTTTTAACGAGTTTTGAGCAAGATCGAAGCAAAAATTCCTCAGAAAAAGTCATCTCGGCCTGTCTCTGTTTTTGGTCGATTTGATCCGCTTTTTGTTGTTTTTAGCTCACAAGTCGGTCGAATATGTGTTTAGGGAAGCATTTCTGAAGTTTTGGTTCAAGTTTGAGTGATTTTGGTTGAGATTTTAGTGAAAACGGACGATTTTCTGGTAAAACTCGCGACAAGCAATGGAACAGTACTTACTTAGTGTTCTTGGCCGCGAAATTTCTTGCTGTGTCGTTCAAGTCCGCGAAATTTTCATATCCGAGAAATTTCATTCTGAGAGTCTTTCTAAAACCGCGAAAATTTCACTCTCAGTCCATTTTTCTCAACTGCCTAGCTTGTCAAATCCGAGAAACTTTTATATCCGAGAAATTTCATTCCAAGAATCTTTCTAAAACTGCGAAAATTTCTCTGTTTCACTTCACTGTAACTTCATTTTTTTCTCAACTGCTTACTCTTCAAAATCCGAGAAACTTTACATGCGAGAAATTTCATTCCGAGAAATTATCTAAATCGCGAAAATACCTCTGTGTCACTTCATCTTTTCTCAACTGCTCACTTTCAAAATCTGAGAAATTCTATACCCGAGAAAGTCTATTCCTAGAACTTATCTAAGTCGAGAAATTTCTTAAAAACCGAGAAAGTTTGCAAATCCGCATAAATTCTTTGAAACTGAGAAAGTTTGTCAAATCCAAGAAATTTTCAGCCGAGAAAGTTTATTTCCTCCGAGAAAATTTTCAAAACCACGATTTTTCAAATCCGAGAAACCTTCTCGATGCGAAATTTCTTGCGAAGTTTTAAAATCCTTGACTGAGAAACCTTCTCACATGACAAGTTTTTAAAATCCGAGAAAATCATTTTTAACAGAGTTTTGTTTTTCCTTTTTCTGTCCGAGAATCTTTCACTAAACTCACACAAACACAAAAATTTCTCAACCAAAATTTCTTGGGTAATTTATCTTGTAATCACGAACATCTTCTCAAACCGCAATTTTTTTTTCTCGTGTTAAATTCTTTCTCGTGTTGAAATTTTTCCTCAAACTCATTCAAGTCTTGATCCCTTACACTTTAATCCTATCCCCCTAGACCACTTTTGACAATTTACTCCTCAAATCTAGATTTTAAATTTCTAGAACTTCTCCGAACTTCAAGATATATTTTCCCTTCATACGTTTTCGACCATCACACACGTTCACTTAGTTCTAAGAAATTCTTTAAACAATTTTTCTCAAACTCTACTCGTTAAACTCATATTTCTCATCTCGTTCGTTACGAACCCTTTTATCTATACAAGATCAAAACCACGGACGATTCGACTGCACCAACCATGTCTTCCACAAATGACATCTCAACAGTGGGCTCCGACACCAGACCCCCGATGCTGCGACAAGGCGATTACAGCATATGGACAAACAGGTTCCTCACGTTCATCAGAAACAAAGACGCACTACTCTCTCAATACCTACTGGACTCCATCTTCAACGGTCCAGCACAGTTCTGGACAATCATCCCTGCTCAACCAAACGCAAACCCTCCCATGGATGAACGTCGCACTACAAGAGCCCCATTAATGAGGATGAAGAGGCTCGCCTACAGGCCGATGAGACTGCCAAAGGATACCTCTTCCAGGCTATGGGCAACGAAGTCTACGCTCACATCGAGTGCTGCACAACTGCCAAGGAAATATGGGATGAACTCGTGGAAATTATGGCAGGCACAACTGAGAGTGCTCAGGGGAGGAAATCAACATGTTTCTCGCAGTATGAACACTTCCAGGCCTACGAAAGAGAGGAGCTGCATGTCACATACCTCCGATACTTGAAGGTCATCAATGAACTCAAGAAAGCCAAGATCTCGAGCAAATTCGAAATCAACAACCGCTTCCTGGTAGCCTCAAACCACATTGGGGCAATGCAACCGTGATGATGATTCAGAGTAAGGACCCCTCCAACACATCCATCCATGCCCTCTACGACAGCCTGTCTGCCTATGCTCCTTACGTGCAACCTCAGTCCACCAACACTGGAGTCGACCCACTGGCTCTCCTCTCGAACAAGACTACCGAACGATCTTCCGCCTCTAAGACCAAACAGAATAAAGGGAAGCTACCAGCTGTTGTCTCTGACACCTCTTCAGGATCCGAAGCTGATAAAGAATCTGATGAAGATGTTCGTGATCTACGCAAGCAACTGGCAATGCTCACAAAGATGGTCTCAAAGAAGATCGGGAAAAAATCCTCATCCTCCTCCAATCGCCAAAGAACCTTTAGCGGCACCAAAAAGACCACTCCCACGGAGGAAGCTAAGCCGATAAAGAAAGAGGAGGAATCGCACCTCAAAAGTCTGTGAAGTGCTCCCGGTGTGGAAAGTTGGGCCACTTTGCCAAGGAATGCCACGCCCCACGCGTGAAGGACTCTGGCTATTACGACCGTAAGGCCAGAATGACCCGCAAAATGGAAAGTGGGAAAGTTCTTCTCACCGAAGAAGCTGAGTGGGTGAACGACACTTCAGAAGACGAGGAGCCTAAGGATGAAGATTGCTGCATGGCAAGGCTGGTCGAACATGATGAGGATGAGGAGATGGTTAACACCGGTGAGAATGCAGCTAAGACTCCTACCAACGCCGAGTCTGAGGTACGAATTTCACAACTCGATGATGTGCTTAATCACCGACACACCATTAAGAAACGCACTATAGACGCTAGGGATTATGATGAACTCAAACTAAAATTCGAAAACAACTATGCCTTACTTAGTTTAAAAGTAGAAGAGCTCGCTTGCGCAAACGAACGACTAATTGCCTCTGAAGCGTTAGTCAAACGTCTGCAAAACAAGAATAAACAAAGTGAGACTAAGGTTAAGGAAACCACATTGGCCATCAGTTCATGTGAAACATCTCGTCTCATGACGGCCGCACAATATGAACTGCTTACTAAGGAAAGAGTTAGGTTGTACCGAAAGGTGAAAAAACTTGAAGAGCAGCTTCACCTTAGAAACAAAAACGCACGTATCTTATGCCAGTTGAACCAACCGGCAGAAAAAAAATTGTACGACGCCCGGGAGGGAATCGGCCTGGCCAGCAATTGCAAACCAACGCCACTAACGGTTAAAAGGTATAACATGTGTAACACTACGTTCCTGCAAACAAGAAAGGGTGCTCCCTCGCAGCTTATGCCATTTGTGAGATCATCCTCCGTTGTCATCTCGGAAGAAAAGAGGGTACAAAACATTCATGGGCGGAAATCGCGTATGACTACACAGAATTGAATGCTAGTGATAAGACTAAGATACCTTCACTCTCGGAGGATGTCGAAACTCTACTCCCAACCAAAGAACAGGAAATTGCTTTCGAGAAGCGCTCTCTCGCACCTATATCCCAGAGAAACTTCTGCTCATAGCAGAACTAGAACGAACACTAGAATTAGAGCGGAAGGCCTTCGCGAAGGAGCGAGATAATCTACTTAGCAAAATCTTTACACTAGAGCAATTTCACAATACGAACAATCCCTCTACATCGAGTCAAGTACCCGATTCTCAAACATGTAAATGTAAGAGGACGGCGAAGATGACTCCTGAAGCTGAAACTTGTTCAAACACTAACTCTCGTATTCCTATGGATACAGGGAATGTGAGTTCGACGTCTCTGGAAGGGAGTTCATTTGAAATAGAGGAGAACTCGCTCTTCGATGACAAGAAGAAAAGACCATCCTATACTCGTCTTTCCTCTTTATGTAATGAATCCCAATATCCTAAGGACATAGATAATTATGTTACCAGAACGTATCTTCCTTTTACCAAGCTAATGTCTATGTATTGCTGCAACGACTTTGTTCTCCCACGCTTCCATGAATATGAAACCATGAACATGCAACACTTCGACCACGCAAGCGAATCCCCTCTGTGACGCCATTGCATTCTCCCATTTCGCCTAAAACTACGGTTAAGCGAAAACGCATTTCGTCGTCAAAAGCAAAGCCACCTACTGCTCACAAGCAAAAGGCAACTAAAACCGAAGGACGAAAACAACAACACATCCCTCACACCAATTCTTGCACAAGGCACCATACATACAAGCACAAGTTAGGCAAATATGGGTTAGAAAAACCATAATCCCGCCTCATCAAACAAATCACGACGGGAAATCTAAATTAGATCTAGCGCAACCTGATTTAGACCCACATTTCCCATTAAGCGCATGAAAATTTTACTCGTTTCACAAGAAGGTCCCGTCCGTAAACGGAGACCCAGCGTTTGTTGATGTTTGCAGGTCTGTCATGTGTGGTATCTAGATTCAGGTTGCTCCACACACATGACGGGGAACAAGGAGCTGTTGAGCAACTTCTCCGAGCGCTATCTTGGAAGGGTCTCCTTCGGAAACAGTCAAATGGCGCCGATTCTCGGAACTGGCGATCTCATCCATGACAAACTGACGATCAAGGGCATCTCTTACGTCGAGGGATTGAGCTACAATCTCTTCAGCATCGGTCGTTTCTGCGACAAAGGATACAAGGTTCTCTTCGAATCTGACATCTGCAGCATTGCCAATGCCTCGGGACTGCCTCTTCTTTCTGGAACGCGCACGTCTCACCTCTACGTACTCAATTTTACGACCTCTCGACCAATATGCCTTCTCTCTCATGCTGCGCCCAAGTTGAACGATCTATGGCACATGCGTCTTTCACACCTCAATTTCAAGACTATCAACAAACTGCGTCAGAATAAACTCGTCAACGGTCTACCCCAACTGTCATATCATAAGGAACACCACTGCTCTGCATGTGAATTGGGGAAGATGAAGCGATCGTCTCACATCTCCAAGGAAACACCGTCCTCTAAGCTCATCCTCGAGCTCTTACACATGGATTTATGTGGCCCAATGCATACGGCTACACTCGGAGGAAGACGGTATATTCTTGTGATGTCGACGACTTCTCACGCTACGCATGGAAAAGACGGTATATCCTGATGTAATCATCGAGTTTGTTGTTACGTCCCAAACTCTTCATCAACAAAAGGTTCGGATTATCAGAACTGACAACGGAACTGAGTTTAAGAACAAGAAGCTGTGATTTCTATGCCACTCAGGGCATCACCCAGCAGTTCTCAGCTATGAAGACACCGGAACAGAATGGTGTCGTTGAGCGTAAGAATAGGACACTAGTTGAAGCAGCTAGGACTCTCCTCATCCAATCCGGCCTTCCTCACTCTCTTTGTGGGGAAGCTATTCAAACGCCTGCTACACGCAGAATCGGGCTTCCATCCACAAGAGATTCAACCGCACCCCATACGAGATGCTGAATAACCGTCGTATCCCAGATATATCTTATCTAAGGGTCTTCGGTTGCCGATGTTTTGTGGCCAATGATCGCCAACATCTTGGGAAGCTTGATCCAAAAGCATTTGAAGGCATCTTTGTTGGATATTCGCTGAACTCGAAGGCATACAGAGTCTATCTTAAGGAGAAACGATCAGTAATAGAGAGCACAAATGTCACCTTTGACGAAACCGAAGGCGACCTCATGGCGCTCATATCAGTCCAGAACCAGGTCTTCTACAGTCGTTGACAAAAGGTCAACTTTCAACGACGGGAACCTCCTCATCTGAGGGCAATTCTGGTGAACTGGATCTCGATCTGCTCTTCGAGTACTTCTATCCAGTCCCCAAGACTCCCGTCGCCACCACTCAACCTACCGCTGCACCCACCCCACCTACACCACCAGCTATCGGCGATGATGTCATCCCTCCAAACTTGAATGATCTCAATCTCAACGAAGACGACATTTTACCCGACCCTGGGAACATTGCTGATCCTGATGCTGAACCCTCTCAATCCACTACGATTGAGATCTCTTCTTCGGACACTGGACCCCAATCTAATGAGCCTCTAATCGACACAAATGCAGCTAGCGCCTCACAGACCAATGTACCACTTTGGGCTCGTTCTCATCCTACGGATCAGATTATTGGGGATCCGACATCCGGTGTTTCGACGCGTTCGGCTACGATGAATGAAAGTCTGTTCGCTTGCTATCTCAGTCAAGCCGAACCATCACGAGTAGCTGAAGCTCTCAACGATCCTGATTGGCTGATTGCAATGCAGGAGGAAATAAATCAGTTCGAACGTCTACAAGTTTGGGAACTCGTACCACGCCCTCCCAACATGTCCATTATTGGCACAAAGTGGATCTTCAAGAACAAAACGGATGAAGACGGTGTTGTCATCCGCAATAAAGCAAGACTTGTGGCTAAGGGGTACAATCAACAAGAGGGCATAGACTACGATACTTTCGCCCCCGTTGCCAGGATCGAAGCAATACGAATTTTTCTTGCCTTTGCTGCTCACAAGAACTTTAAAGTCTACCAAATGGACGTAAAGACTGCATTTCTGAATGGATTTCTCAAAGAAGAAGTGTACGTTGATCAACCTGAAGGGTTCTTGAGCGAAGAGTTTCCTCATCACGTATATCGACTCTACAAGGCCCTCTACGGACTGGATCAGGCTCCCCGAGCTTGGTATGACGTCCTTTCAGACTTCCTTGTTCAGTCGGGATTCAAGAAAGGATCTCTGGATACAACTCTCTTCACCAAGCGGAGTGGCCCGGACATTATGATTGTACAGATATATGTCGATGACATCATTTTTGGATCGACTAAACCACAACTGTGTGAAGAGTTCGCAGAATTGATGAAAGAGAAATTCGAAATGAGTATGATGGGAGAGCTGAATTTCTTTCTTGGTCTTCAAGTAAAGCAACTCCCCGACGGAATCTTCATCAACCAGTCCAAATACATCCATGATATCCTCGAGAAATATGGAATGAAGGATGCTAAGACTGCTGCTACACCTATGTCACCCTCTGGCCGACCCGACGCGGACCCATCTGGTGCTCCCGTTGACCAAACCGTCTATCGTGGGATAATTGGCTCTCTTGTGTACCTCACTGCTAGTCGATCAAATATCGTTCTCTCGACAGAAATCTGCGCTCACTTTCAGGCAACACCTATGGAATCCCATCTCACTGCTGTCAAAAGGATTCTCCGCTATCTCAAAGGAACACCCAATCTGGGTTTGTGGTACCCCACTCGATCGGACTTCAAACTGGTTGGATTCTCTTACTCGGATTACGCAGGATGCAAGATGGATCGAAAAAGCACCTCTGGAGCTGCACACTTCTTGGGCGGTAAACTCGTGAGTTGGTCTTCTCGAAAACAAAACTGTGTCTCAACTTCGTTGACGGAGGCAGAATATGTCGCCGCCGCTAGTTGTTGTTCACAGCTTTTGTGGATGAGAACCCAACTACGAGATTTTAATTTTCATGTTAATAAAATTCCCATTTATTGTGACTCGAAGAGTGCGATTGCGATGACGAGTAATCCGGTACATCACTCGCAAACGAAACACATAGATATTCGTCACCACTTCATCAAATAACATGTCGAACAAGGGACGATTGAATTGCACTACGTCACTACCGAAGATCAACTTGCCGACATTTTCACAAACCGTTGGATGTCAAACGATTCCAACACCTTGTGACTATGCTGGGCATGTTGAATCTTCAGTTGTGATCAATCGACCCTACATGAACTTTGATAAAGTGTACATATGTCTTTTCACTTTACTCCATTTTCTATGTGTTTTCTGAATTATGTGTCTTAAGGGGGAGTTTTCGATTAAGGGGGGGTTTCTATTTTTTTTTCTCTAAAGAGGGAATTATAGATTAAGGGGGGTTTTCTGATTTTGCTTATTTAGAAAAAAAAAGATTTGGGTTGAAATTCTAAATTTTGGTCAAAACGGAGTCAAAATTGGACCAATTGATTTTTGGGTTGAAAGTTTAATTTTTGGACAAAAGGGGTCAAAATTGGACCAATAGGACCCAATTTTGACCAAGCCCACGAATTTCGGCCCATTAACTCAAAATCTCGCATCAACAGTCACAAAACCCCAAAACACTTAACGTTTTTCACAATCCTACAAATTCCCGAGAAAAATTCAAAAATTTCGCACCCCCTTTTCAAAATTTTCTCAACCCTTCGCATCATCTCTTCTTCAATCTGCCCTGAAAAATCCGTTTCCTGTTTACTCCATTGTCGCAAATCAGCTTTTCGGTATGAATACATCGTAAATAAATGCTTCTCGTTCGATTTACTCTGTTTTTAGCCCCGACTGTTAATTTTAGGTTTTCAATTAATTTTTTACTCGGCTTTAATTCGGACGTATGTTAGGTTTTCGGTGTTTAAAACCCCCAAATATGTATTGCCCGTCAAATTTCGAGTCGATTGGGTCCAGTTTATTGCATTTTGGTTAAGATTGAGTGGGTCTAAGGCAAAAATCACAGTGTCGCTTTGAACGTGTTCGCACAGTGTTCTTCACCGAGAAACTTTTCAGGAAAAATACTTTTTTTTTTTTTTGGTGTTAGGTCCCATATATATATATAAAAGTGTACAAAATGAGTGGGAGATCAACTCCACACAGCCAACCAGTAACAGGCTACTGGGCAAACACAAACGGCAACCGTCTATTATCTAGGTTACCAGTCTACCAAGCTACTCACTCAAAAAAAGTCTACCAAGCTACTCGCCACAATCTGCGAATAGCATTCCGCTGGAGCTCGTACTTAGCCGGCGTACCACTAATCCTCATAGTAACCAACGCAAGCACGCATCCGACGATTCGATGAGGGGGCGTGATAAGCCCCTCCCGCCATCTTCTGTTCCGTGCCTGCCAGTGATAGACGAGCGAAGCTAAAATATGGCGTGAAGCAGCATGGAGAAGGTGCTTCCCCCGCCAGCGAGCCGACGCCCATCTAATGCCCGCATGCCATTCGGGTATCGGCCAAGGCCATCTAATCCTCTTCCTAAGCAGGCGAATGCACTGACGCGAGAATGCACATTCGAAGAACAGGTGCTGTGCCGTCTCATAATGCAGCTCATCACATAATACACATGCTGGTGTGCCTGCCCTCTGAGCCACCCATGGCTTGTCCCTCGTTGCCAATCGCTCCTGTATGCCAAGCCAGAGGATAAACTCATGTCTTGGAACCTTCAACGGCCCCCCAAAGAGGACCGCCCACGGCACAGGCGATCGTCTGTACCTAATCGCCTCTCTGGCCAAACGAGACGTCATGTTTATCCTGCTACAGTGAGTAAGGTTCCGCGAAAATTTTATCCGAGAAATTTCTTGCGTTAAAATTTTCGTTGCTACAGTGTGTGAAGTCCCGCGAAAGTTTCATCCGAGAATTTTCTTACGACTAAAACTTTTGCTGCTACAGTGAGTCATGCCCCGCAAAACTTTCATACACCTCACGTCATATTACATTTTTTCGCATCTTCACTATTTCGCAACTACAGCAACCAAATTTTTCTCAATCTGCAAAATTAAATTTTTCTCGGACCCATGCTAATCAATTCTTTCGCAGCTACAGTGGTTCAATACTTTATCAACCCTTACATGCATCATCTTTTCGCGGATCACGAAACTTTCTCAATCTGCAAAAATTTTATCCGAGAAATTTCTTTTCACTTGTCAAAACTAAGAAATTTCAACCCGAGAAATTTTATCACTTGAGCAGATGTTTCTTCAAAGCTTTATCACTCCGCGAAACTTTCATCTCACTTGAGAAATATTCAAAACTTGCGAAAGTTTGCTAACTTGAAATGTCTCTACTTGCGAAAATTTAATAACTTTTGAGAAATATGTTAATCGAGAAAATTTTTGGATAACTTATAAATTTGATAACTTGAATGCGAAAATTTACCACTATATGCGAAACTTTACTCTGAATACGAAATCTCTTTAACGTGCGAAAATTTTCCATATACGCGAAAATTCATGGATAAATTGAATGCGAAATTTCTTTAACGTGCGAAATTTTTTTTTACATGCGAAAATCTTTGGGTAACTTGAATGCGACAATTCCCACTGCATGCAAAAGTTTACTCTGAATGCGAAATTTCCTTGATATATGCGAAAATTTACTATGACTGCGAAATTTCCTGATGTGCGAAAATTTTCCACTACATGCGAAAATCTTACACTAAATACTAAAACGTCCTCTTGACTTGTCTATGTGTGATAATTAGCAAATTTTCTCATTACATGCGAAAATCCCCATTGTCGAGAAGTTCGCCAAGAAAAACACTCCGGCAAAAGATCGACATGCTATGATAATCCCGGATGACGTTCTCGCCTATGCAGACCCGACCAATCCGCACGTACGAGAGCGCCTCCACCGCCACATTCCGCGAAAGCCCCCGTCCACTATCCATTGTCCCTACGGAGCAGATTAACCCCACTGCTCCTAACCCCGGGACTAGCCAAAACCCCACCACCACTTCCAAAAAGTCATCGGGTCGCGCCGCATCCTCTTCCACCCGCGAACCGAAAAAACGGTCGCGTGAGGCTGACGTAAGCCGCACCACGGAACGTCGATCGAAACAAAAACACGATCGACCTCTTCTGTCACAGACAAGTCGAGCCCAACCCTTAGGTACAGGAGGTGATGTGTTCACCTCCCGAGTAGAAGACGTGGCATTTGGCTCAACCACGCAAACGACCCCACCAATCCACTTATCTTCCTCTCTACAGGAAGATATTTCATTCCACGAGGAGCCACGTATGCCATCGACATCACACTTGGAGATAGTGAATTGTTTAAACAAGCAGTCCTTCGCCTCAGACTGCATCCTCTTCAATCACATAGAGTCTAGTGCCCTCACTCCCCATAATTTCATACGTTTCTAGGACACATACACCTTTTACTGCACTGCAGAGTCTTCGTGATTCTGTCGGAACGCTCGGTGATGTCTCTGTGACTGAGAGCGGAAGACCTAGCACGGCCAACATCAAAACAAGCGTGAGCCTAGGCCATCATTCGTTTGAGTCTGTCTCATCGATGATGCCAACGGGAAGTCTTAGTGACCCCGTCTGTTCCCGTCCTGTGCAAACGGGCGGCCGATCGGCTATCTTCTCCGATTCGGTGACAGTTGGATTTCTTCGTGATTCCAACTTGTTAAACTTACCCTAGTTCGTCACCGAGACCGCGCTAGAGACTCGTCTTCAAGAGTTTGCAAAGACTCTTGAGACGTCCATCCTCGACAAAGTCTATGTGCGTCTCGTTGCGTCTATCGACAAAGGCAAAGGTGTGGCCCCGGAGACGTCACCACCAACGCAAAATGTGGACGTAGAAGCTGTTCTCTCCTACATTTCCGCAAAGGAGCTCTTCTACATCCTACGAGCAAGATTCGAATCAATGACGGAACTCGACGAGGAGGAACAGCAAATGAAGAAAATTATGACTCAACCAATGACTTGCCGCACTTAAGGCGAGTCTAGCGGGATCAGGCGCGATGATCAAGACGATGATCAAGATCGCCGCGAGAGGGAGAATAGGCAGCAAGCCTCACAAACTCAAGGACCAGTACAATCAACGCCGCCTTCCTCCTCTGCACCTGAAACGATGCCCGCAACAGAAACCTCACACCCCACTAGCCAAAAATCCCACCCTATTAACCCCGAGTCACTAGCCAAATCACCCTCACCACCACCTACTACCGTCTCCGAACCTCTAATCGTCACATCGGCGTTAGAGACCACCACCACACCTTCTCCACCCACCATCCCAGAACCTCTAACTGTCAAATCGACGTTAGAGGCCACCACCACATCTCCACCACCGACACCCAAATCATCCTCGCCAAAACCATCACCTCGACCGAGCCACCAGAATCCCCACCACAACCATCCCCACAATCCACAAACTCCTCCGACGCAACACCCTCGCCACCACACAGCCATACCCCTCTGAATACTGATTCCAACGTAGCTTCCGAGGACTTCTACTGCGCACAGAACGAGATCGAGGCCTACATCTTTAACGATGAATGGCTGTACACACCCGCCGATGCAGTAGCAGCCAGGAAGTTGGTGGAAAATGCTCGACGTCTGCTAAAGGAAGCTTCGCTTACGCTGATCAACACTGCAGACGACGAGAATGCAGAGGAGTACGACGTCGAACCCGCCGAGCTCGAGAACATTCTACAATTCCAAGCGCAGCAAGTTGAGGCTCTTGCTGCTCAATCGGATGTGCCCACGGCGGATATACCGGAAGCACCATGGGAAAACAAAAAGATCACCGTGCCATTCCAAGAAGAGATCAGGAAGAGGATCTGGCGGCGCAAGGAGCAGATCATCACGACCTTCGACGAATATGAGCTGATGAACATCCAAAATTGGAGCGAGGAAAAGAAGAAGCTCTATCGATGAGCCTTCTTTGCCACAAGTGCACAAAGAGGACGCTGTCCGATGAGGAAAACATCGCTCTGGAAATGAATCGGGCCCCCATCTGCAAAGTCACTGACCTTCGCCAAGAGTCGAAAGGACGTGTTCAATATCCAGTGTTCACGGTAATGAGGCATGATGAGAGCTACAGTGAAGTGAGTGAGGCGGACTTCAAGTTTCTGCATCTGAGTGATCTGTACAGCATGCTGGAATCCCTGAAACAGTTCAGACTCGTCATCAGAAGTACTGGACATCTCGTATGAGCTGAACCGGTCACTATGGGATATGTGGCTCTCAAGCGCCACATGCTCCGACAGGTCAGATTCTTCGCCACCCACGATCTGCAGATGGCGGTGGAGCACAACCTAAAGAAGGTGAACCTGACTCGCCCATCTTTCAACAACGCGGACGACTACCGAGAGGGCGATGTGATCGACGGAGATGATCCGGCGGTCGCCTACTCGAACTACAAGGGAAAGATGAGGCTGCTGCGCTGCTCCGAAGTGGCAAAGTTCTCGGATGGGACGCTCACCATCATCCAAGACAAACTCATGAGGATTTGCCGCATCCTTTCGGAAGAAGATCCACTCTGTCGATCCAAGTTCGCGAAGTTCATTGACACTATAGCTGATCGAATGGTCCTTCGAAGGAATCTCCGTGCCTTCGAGTTCAAGCTAGGACTTCGCGAAACACACACTCGCTAATCCACCATCACAACGCCCAAGATCCAAGACTCCCAACAATTGACACAAAGGGGGAGATTGTTAGGATATTTATAGATTGTGTCAATAGTTCAAGTCTTGGGATTAATTTTGTAATTATCCTTTTAGCTTGGGCTTTGGACTAGAATGTAAATAGTTAAACTTCAGTGATTGGGCCTTAATATACCTAGGGTTAATGTGGTATATAAGGTGTTACCAACACTATTTTCAAAGTAATCAAAGATCAAAAGGCTAACCCTATTTTTCACACAATACACACACTTGAAGGTGAGAACCTCTCCCTTTTTAATTCCATCAAAGCCTCTTTGATTCCTTGTTTGGTGCAATCGGGACCAACAATGATGACCTGTGAGGCCGGGCACATAGGAATACTTTGCTGTGCAAATTGTACACAAACCGTGTGACTAAGACTAACATGTAATTAGGAAATTAATGTATTCTTTTGACGTGTACAAAAATGAAGTCCTTTATGAAAACGAAAAAGCTTTTATACGAAATTCAGTATCTCTTTTAAGTCATCGCATCGTTAGGCACTTAAGATAATGTTAGAATTGGTAGCGATGGCTAGGGTCGCTACAACTGTTCACTACAGATTGTAGAAAAGATGTCCTGGCAGATAGCCTACCTACATTACGTTGTCCCAGAAGGTCACATCTCCAGGATTTCGGGGATCTATCCTCAGGAAAATAGTAGGGAGCTCCTATAAATACCCACACTTGGCCATTTTCACGAGATCATTCATTCCAACACTCCTAAATGCTTAGAAATTATTCTCTCTCCATAAAAAAAGTCCTAAAGTGTTTTATTAGGTGTTCTTGAGATAAAAAAGAGAGAGTGATTTGTTTGAGTGTGTAATATTGGTAGTGAAAATAGAGTTCAAAGCGCCCGTGAACGTAGGATCTGCAAAGATCCGAACCACGTACATCCCGTGTTATTTCGTTTACAACCCTTCCACATCCCTTTCCCAACATCCCAAGCACGTTCCAAACACATCCTAACATCCCAAACACGTCCCATTCAGTTTCCTTACCAATAAGCACCTTACGCACGCCCCACAACTTTGTAATACATAGTCTACCGCTATATAAATTTCCCCCACACGTGAAATTCGTTGCTTGGGATAGCCCCATATCAGAGATAATATGAGCTAAAAAATATCCACGACTCAGAGAATTCCGCGCCTTCACAAGTGAGCAGAATACGTCATTGCTCCTCGCAACTTTCGCATGGCTTATTCGCTAGTAACAGAGAAGTAGAACAAGCAGTTGTGCGGCCACGGCCACTTTGAGTCTTTGATTGGTTTCTTGGGAAAGGAAGACATAATTATCTTTCAACTGTAAATTAGGGAGACGCTTTCTTTCTCATCTAGGGTCCATTGTTCTCTCTTAGCCGATACCTAAATTACAGATTATTATTTCATACCCATCATTTTCACATTTTCTGGTGAGATGGCGGAGGAATCATCGGTTTTCCATTACAGTTCTAAGTAATTCGCTTTTTTTTTTCCATTTTTTCGTTTTGTGGTAGGTGTTTGTTTTGTGGTTAGCTTGGTCAGTTATAGGAATAATGTTTGTTTTCTGGTTTTTTGTGGCTTTCATTTTCTTCTGATGTGTTTGGTTATGCATCGGAAGCTTAAAAACTCATTCATGTTTTTCATGTTTCCTTTTCTTTGTCTTTAGTTTATGTTGATGTGTTATGATTATGTTAGGAGCTTCATTAGATTCTTTGTGTTTGTATGGCTTTTTTTTGGTTTCCTGTGTTTCTCTTTTTGCCTGTTCCGCTCTATTGTTTGTTGTGGTCGTATTCATGGTTAGCTCTTATATTTCAGTTTTGTTTTCTTAGTCTCCCCATGTGAGAGTTTAGTCTCCTCGTGTAGGAGTTTTGGGAGTGCCCATTCCGAGGAAAGACAAGAGTCCAAAGTCTTAGAGTGATGAAAGTGAAAAGTGTTGTGGATAGGGACTTAACAACCATCGCCGTGGTGTTTTAGGTTGTTTCGTAGCAGGTTCTTTAGTTCTTTATACTCTAGACTGTGTTTCTTGTTGTTTTTCGACTTTAGTTTTGTTGGTTGTTTCTATTCTGATTATTGTTGTCCTTGCCATTGATGAGCCTCTTTTCTCTTCCGGAATCTGATGTAACCAGAGAGACGATTGAGTTATTTAACCTATGTATTTCTCTATATGAAATGAAAACAAGCTATCATTTAAAAAAACTGTAAATTAGGGATAGACAAATGTAATATCATTAATGGAGAGATACTCCATATGGAAATTACTAGAATACCCTTTAAGTAAAAGGAAAAATACTAGGTCGTAATAATCCTATATCTTTATAAAATAGCACAATTATGTAATTATACTGTATAAAAAGCAAAATTGTGTAATTGTACTGTATAAAAAGCACAATTATGTAATTCAAATACTAGGTACGCAGATTCCATTTTCCCTCACCGTACTAATTGAGATCTAGAAATTCAGACCACGCAACATCGCAAGAACACAACCGATTGTAGCAAAATCTTAAGATGGTTGTCCACTAGCCCGTCCCCTGTTGAGATTATAAAATTTGGGCTTTGTTCCACATCGAATAATTCAAGCTCTTCGAGCCATTATATATAAGAGACTATCCTCCTATCATGTGGCGCCCGGCCATCTACAACTCAATTCTTAGACAAATTTACGTGACTAAGAAAAATATAAAATATATTACATACGAAAATCCTGATAAAATTTTTTTATTTCACATAGCAACCCACACACTGCTATTTTACAATACAAACACTGTTCGAATTTTACATACAATCGAAACATATTTTACGAAAGCACAACATAACTAAACGTAACAACCGCCACACAGGTCGCATCCATGTACACACCACCCTCAAAAGTCACCAGAAGTTCCAGAAGGATCAGCCTCGCCTTTTACAGGTTCACGTACCGTGTTCACTGTGTCTACAACACATAAAACATGGGATGAGCTATAAAGCTCAGTAAGTGGAAATATGCATGATATGCACGTGCCAACTCGCAAAGGCATCGGCGCCAATGCTTACTAGTACTCATATTCTCACATCATTTTCATTTCGCTCAGGGCCCTTAGCTAACTTTCTGCGCACCATCATATCATGAGCTCAAATCCTATTCGGATAAAAATAAGATAGTTGGCCTACACCGGCTTTGCTAACACTAGGGTTTATCTCCAGGTTACCAATCACCGGGTCGCCCTCTATCTAGCGGTTGCCTTTCTTGATGCTCTGGCTTACACCATGTGTTTCGTCCAGGTGACCCTCTTCCGCTACATAAATCATTTAGATTCATACATTTGACGGCATATATCCCGTCATGGTGCCTTTGTAAAAGTAGCTATGACTCGTTCTTGAGTCTACATTAAATACTAATATCGTCAAACATATTTTGTTCTCAGACGATCATATACTGTGCATACTCATACTACTGATCTTCCCATAACTCGTGTATGCACATGCTCATGCCACATAATAATGCGATAAATGCTTACCGTGTAAACGCATATCAAAACATTTCACGTCATAAATCATAACCACATATTCACATCAAAGCACTTAGTCACATAATACTAGCACACATAAAATAATTTATGTGTTGTAGGTGAAATTCCCACTTACCTGACGTCCTTAAGCTAATTGCTAACCGGTCTGGTGAATTTCCTAATATGTCATCCTTTAAACACGAAAATATAATAAAAGCAGTCTATAAATTATATTAATTGACTACGTAAATTTTTGTTCCAAAATTCTATCAAAAACGACGTTTGCCTATACCGAAAATTGACCGTGAAAAATACTGATAGACAAAATTATGATCGGGCGTTACGAGAGACTATGCCTGTTACACTTGGAATATTTTTCTGATTAAACAGTATAAAAATATTTTATAAACTTAAACGTTTTATTCAAAGGGACATGATTCGCCCGATTTGATCATACGTAAAAGCTAGTTTCGCCCGATATGTGAATCCCTCAAAGTCGCCAGATTTGTTAACCATCAAGACTAGTTTTGCCCGATTGGTTATCTCATGGACCCAGTTTTCGACCGAATGGTGTGTTATCCCGATTCCAAAATCGCCGAGCACTCAACACATCACCAAATCGCCCGATTCCTTGGTCTCCAATCGCCCGATTCATCAAACTCACAATTGGCCCATTTCATCTTTGCATCACTTTCACTTTCAATCGATTTCATCATGTATCATGCATCGGTCGATTTCACTTTCGCCGAGTCGTTCACCCCATTCACATGTCGCCCGATTTGAGGTGTATACAATTCATGAGTCGCCCGATCCTATAATTTAATTTCTAGTTTCGATCAAAACTCGAAGTTCTATACCTATCATTCATTCGTCCGATTCAACTCACTTAATTTTCAAATCGTCCGATTGTTAATATGGCTTGCTACATTCAATCGAAAGTCTAACTCCAGCTACTCTAATCTGCTTTCTTCTTCCTAAATTCGATTTCTACCTTAACAATCTTCCCAGACATAACATACCCGAATCTAAACAATCATGTTAGTATGAATTTATACTTAAAATCCTTGAAATCTAAAACTTGTTTAAGATCTAAGCAGATGATATTCGCGTGCTTAATTATTCTTAACACATGCTTCTGCCTAATTTAAAACATGAAATTACGGTAATAAAATTATACCTACTCCAAGCTAGAATTCGATCTTTGCTAGTTCAAGCTCCTCCTTCTCTCTCAATTCTCAGTTCTCGATAGTTAACAAAGTAGGTGTTTATCGTTCTCATTCTACCACTTGCATGTAATTATTGATAAAAGGCAAAAGACTTTAACCTAATCCTCATCTTTAAATCCCGTAAGGTGCATAGTTATATTACTAAAGACATTTTCTTCTTTATCAAAGTGCTCAATACTATGCCTTAGTATTTCAACATTTATTAAATTACAAAAATCTCCTCCCTTGACTCCCCATAATTTCGCAAATTACCACTATCGAAATTCAATACCTCTCGTTTCCTTTTTCCTGAAATCACCTTTCTAGAAATCATTCTACTTAATATCGAAATTCTTCATAAATTTGATATTCCTCATTAAATCAGTATTCGCATAAACTCATAATAGATAAATAAAGAAATATGCAGTCATCTAAGCACATAATATGTATGCAAATTTATTGGCCAACTTACTCAAGGGACCCGGGTATTAGATATCACCAATTGTTTTTAGTAAGGACCCCTCGATTTTCAATTTGGTATCAACATCCCCAGACTTGTCAGCCTGTAGGAAAATTTGTTGACAGTGACTACAAAAAATGTTATCTTATGTGACCAACTTTTTGTGAGAACATTAAAATTCATCACATAAAATTAGATTATATGAGGAGGAAATAATTTTTCCTCACAATAACTATTATATAATGTGATGAAATTTTTTCCTCACAAGTGAATATATCATATGTGAGGAAAAATTAATTTTGTCATATAATATTGGTACATTCCTCACGAAAGCTAAAATATAAATGTGATAGATAAAATCCTCACATAAAACTAATAATTCTCCTAATAATAGATAAAATATCAAATGACAAAAAAATAATTTTCGCATAAATTGAAAAAGTTTAATAATAAATTAGTCAATTATAATAATATACTCACAATCACTAAGCTATGGAAGAAAATTGCCAAACTGAGAACTCCGCTGAGTAAATTAGTCCATTAATATTAACATTACTCAAACTAAGATATTCGCTGAATAAGTCATCCTCAGTGAAGAATTCTGCCCTGAAGAACTCGAAGTAACCCAATTCTACCTCTCCGAGCAATAAATCCTGCCGAACCACTTAACCTGTAATCTCGATGCTTGGCCTTTTAACCGCAAACTCACGCAGAATTATTTTGGATATTGTGATTTCATGCTTATCAAAATCGCTATAGAGATTGATATTGATTTAGGGGGAGCGGATCCCTTGTATCAAGGGGATCCGTTAGCCCGCCCGATGAATCCCTACTAAGAAAGGATACTGCCATGGTTATGTTCAGATGTGCGTTGTTGGTGTATAATTTCAGATTACTGATTTGGGAATTTAATGACGCTTGCGTGATGGTTTGAAGTGTTTATGCCACATTGAATCAGTTTGACATCATTTGCATCAATTTTGTATTCTTGTTGTCTCGTGATTGAAACGCATTAGTCATATCTATTTTCTTCAAGGAATGTATCTTGTTTTTTGTATTGATTGTGTTAATGTGGAAGACATAGATTTTGTCTTTCATGCCCAAAATAAGTGATGCACTTACCAACAATACAAGATATGAAGATCTTATCAGATCTTGTCTTACATGCCCAATATAGGTGATTGCTTTTACCAAAGATAGAAGATATGAAGATCATGGGTAAACAAGGCAAGAAGATATATGATCGGCCAATACAATAAGGAGATTCTCAAGGGATATCTTACCAATTCAAAGGGAGCCAATGCATATAAATAAGTGGAGATTTTCGAGCTGCTAAGGAGAGCTTTTTACGGAGTAACTTTTGAGTGACAACAAGCGAAACACACGAGAGACTATGAGCGAATGAGATCTGAAAAGAACGAGAGAGCGTTCATCTTTTTTAGCCTAGTATTATGTCTTGGCAAAAGTCGTAGGACTTTGTACTTCTGGTAGGATCATAAGATTCTCGTTTTTCTAGGCTTGTTCTCTTTGTAATCCATTTTCATTAGTGGAATTTTGCCATGAGGCTCGCAGCAAGTTTTACAACTTGCTGCACAACTTAGACCTCGTGTGTCAATCGTTTTTCATTACTAAGTTCTTAGTTATTTCCGCGGTGCGAAACAATGTGAAGTCCAATTCTGCTGTGCGTTCTGTTGGGTTCAGTGTTACCTCAACATTAGAGTTAACATTTAGCTCACCAGCTTTATAACTTAGTATACATTTATGTCGGGACCACTTCAAAGTGGTATCAGAGCTCCCGCTTGACGTGACTAAGCGTTTTTATCCTTTTCAATTGATGTTTCAAGCTCAAATAATTTTGGCAAGGTTCTCGTGTTAGACGGATCAAACTATGCTTATTGGAAAGTGCGCGTGCGCCATGCATCAAATCGATAGATACTCGTGCTTGGGACGCTGTGATCAATGGATATACTCCACCTCGATCTGTTGGGTTACCCGGTGTCTCCCGGAGACACCACGTCCCCGGGTACATGCGGAACACAAATTTTCCGGGTCCCCGATTGCCCTCGTAGCTCGGATCAGAATAGTAACACATAGACACGTAATAGGGCGGGTCAAACCCGTAGAGATTTACCAGTTGACGCGAGTGGCAGCTCCTCGTCCTTTTCTTCAAGACTTCGTCGGTGGTGGTGGATGGCACTAGATCGTCACGCTGACCTCGCATTGTACCACAGAATCAGTTCCCTAAAGATGGCTAGAGAGAACCGAGCCGTCGTGTGGGAGAAACGTGTGTGCGTTCGGTGTGTGTGTTTTGTGCCTTACGTTGATTTCGAAAATCACTTCTTCTCTCGCTATGGAGCACGAAATTTAGTCTATTTAAAGGCTTGGATTTCGATTTCTAAGTCTCCTAAAGTGTGAGAGATTTATGCCAAATCTTACTCTCTTTTGAACTCCAAATCCAAACTTAAGGAAGCTTGCTGTTATTAGAAAACCAACTTAAATACCAAGTCAAACTAAGTATATTTAAATATGGTATAAAATTTGGAACTTAATCCTAGAATAATTTCGAAATTTCAATAAATAATATTCCAAATATTTTATTCCATATTTATTTACATTAAATATGCAAATTCCAAAAATACCCTCAAAGGCATATTTCGAAATTAGCTTAAGGTGAAATCCAATTTTATCCTCAATCTCATTAAGCACTTTGTAGCGACCCTAGCCATTGCCACCATTTCTAGCGTTATCCTAAGTGCCTAACGAGGCAATAACTTAAAAGAGATACGAAAGTGCGTATATAATTTTTCCTTTTTCCATAAGGGAGTTCGTTTTCTGTACACGTCAAAAGAATTACATTAACTTCCTAACTACATACATGTCCTAATTACATGGGACGTGTATACATTCGCAGCAAAAGGATCCTATGCGCCCGGCCTCACAGGTCGTCATCCACGTACACACCACCCTCAAAAGTCGCTTGGAAGCTTTCAAAAGAGTGCCTTGCTGGCTAGGCTGTCACGTACCGTTATCAGACGAACCTACAACACATAAAACATAGGATGAGCTTACATAGCCCAGTAAGTGAAAACTTATGCATGCGGTGCCCGTGTCATGACTTGCATAGGCATATGCGCCAATGCTCACTAATCCTCACAAAAATCATGTCTTGTCTTGTCTCATCTTGTCTTGTCTTGTAATGTCATCTCATGTAGGGTCCCTAATACACGTCTTGTCTTGCACGTGTCTTGTCTTGCAGGGCCCTCGGCTAGTCTTGCTAAGAGGGCATTTGCCCGCTTAACACGTCTTGTCTTGCACGTGTCTTGTCTTGTCATTGGTGACATAGAAGTCACCTCGTAGCACTAGAAGAGCCGTATTACACGTCTTGTCTTGCACGTGTATTGTTTGGTAAATGGTAATAAACTAATATTAGCAATTATTTGTCGCACCTCGGTGATCATGCGTAATACATGTCATGTCTTAAAACGCTCGTGAGACTCGTGTATGCCCGTGAAATGCATGTATGAAATGCCAAATGACTTGTCATGCCATGTCATGTGTCGTGTAATTCATGCCATGTAATAATTTACATAGAATCATAGAAGCACGTAGCCATGTAAGAAATGCACACATACTTTTATGTGTTGTAGTTGAAAAGTCCCACTTACCCGGCGTCCGTCGATCGTTAGCTAGTGGTTCTGTGATATTATTAGCCCCTGAGCCGAAACATAAAATTTTATCGTCAGCGTACTGCCTAAATTCTTGAATTTTCCTAAGTGTTAAAACATCTTACTTAGCGCTATATTTTGAAAGGAACTAGTGACTCGTGAACTACTCTTAACTAGTGAAACTATTTTAGATTTATAGCTCGTGACATTTGGAGGACCCGTGAAATTCTTATCTCTTATGGGGCAAATTCGTCTGGTTAATAATCACATAAGATTCGCGAGTCCTAATAACCCGTGAAATACTTAGCACAAGTGAGTTTCGCGAACTCCATTCACCTTCCTCTCCCAATTCGCGAAATGGCACCTAGGGGACTCGTGAAATTGGATTCGTGAACATTATTAAATTCGTAAATTTTCATGGCAGCTCGAGTTCGCAAAGCCGTCCCTTAGTTCGTGGAATTAAATTCGTGAAATGTCTTGCTAGCTTATAATTCGCGAATCAATGATACACTCTTTTGATTCGTGAAATGTTCTAATTCGCGGAAAGTAATTCGTAGCTTGTAGTTCGCGAAGTCTCACGTGGATTCGCGAAACATCGGTTCGCAGTTTACTTGGGTTCGCGATTCTTGGATTCGCCAAGTTGATTCGTGAAATGGCTCGCCAACTTTCTTGGAGTTCGCCAAATTTTTGGGTTCGCGAAACGGACTTCGCGAACTATTTTCATGTCGCCATGTTTACAGTTTGCGAATTAGGGTTCGCCAACCTCTCGACTCCTGAAATTCCGTGGTTCGCGAAATAACTGACCAAGTTCACCCTGATTCCCGAAGTTGAATTCACTAAGTCCATATGCATTATTTCATTTCTTGCTTTGCGAATCCCCTCATTAAAACCTTAGAATTTGTAGCATGCTCCTCACTCATAGCTCGTGAAGTTCTATTAATATTATTTTATTCTCTTTACAAAATTCCATGCAGCTTATAATAAATTATTTTATTTCAGTATTTTTTCACTACTCCAAAAAAATTCCCCACTTGCATGATATATTATTTTATTCCTATATTTATAATTCTTGCCTTCTTCCAAACTCACACTCCAATCATTGCCTATTGTGGGGTCTAAGTCCCTGGTATAATTATTAAGTAACACCTCACCCTAAGAGGTCTAGCTTATAACATTATTTTAGTGTCTAAAGTTTCGTGAACTTCCCATATGCACATGCAATTTGCCAAGTTTTCATGATTCATAATACTATTATTTTATTCCCACTTGCATGGTATAATTGTTTTATTCCCACACCTAGCTAAGTCTATATCCACCAAGTTCATGACTCTATGTACCTTATAGTGTTACTTTATTCCTTGCTACGTGATATTCCATACATGCACAACTCCCAAAACACTTTTTTTTCATGAAATTCGTTGACTAGTCTACACTTTGCCAAGTTATTTTGCCAAATTAATTCGCCAAATTCCTACTTTCACTTCGCGGACTACCTACTGATTCGACAAATACCATTCCCATGACCCGTGAAATAGGGCTCCCCAAATTCGTGTAATTTGTGAAACTACCTAGCCCATATTTCCTTTCAATTCGCAAAGCTTAACTAAATTCATGACTAACTTAGGGTTCGCCAAATTTTATTTTAAATTCGTAATCCTTTTGAGTTCGTGGATCTAGTATAATTCGTGAAATGTTTCATGGGTTCGCCAACTTATCTAATAATTCGCGAAGTCACTCTCCCGTTAATTCACGAAGTTCGTAGTTCGTCTACCTTTCGCGAACTCAATCTACCTCGCTCGAACTTTAAATTTTTTTTCCCTATACCTCAAGAACTCATTCTTCTAAGCCCTAAGGATCAAGCTTAAGAATATCATGACCCAAACAGATTTTTCCGTGCGCTAACCCCTTAAGCATACTAAATTCGGAAATTAGAACCTAAGATCATAGCATAATTATACCCTCGGGATTAAGATTGCACATACCCTAACATATGATATGTTGTGTTCATAATCCCTAAAATAAATTATTACTTGGACCTAAATATAAGAATCAAGGTAAGAAAATTATACCTATCCTCAAGCTTTAGAAGGGATTTCTTAGTCGGCTTCTTCTTTTCTCCCTACTTATCGTTGGCTCTTCTTTTTCTCCTAAGTGTTTCGATGGTTCTAGTTCCCGAATGAGTTTTTGAGAAGTCAATGGATTTTTTTTGCTAGATATTTTGGAGAAAGGAGCATGGTGATGGACTGTTGTGGACGTGAGTTTCGCATGATTTAAGGGACATTGTCTTTTAAGATTTTGACTTCAAACATGGGCCTAAGTGTAAATTCTAGCCCAATATACATATAGTCCATTCTTAACTTATAATCCAATTCCTAGTATTATTGCCCCAATTTTCCTTGGCCTAATTTTCGAAAACCCACATGTAAATTACACATCACACAAAAAACTAATGCACAAATTCATGTAATCACGTAAGCATATAATTAGCACCAAAACTCATAAATCACATTGGCATAAAATGTGTACGTTAATTTATTGGCCATTCTAGCTTTCGCGGACCCGAGCTTTACATCCTCCCCCCTTAAAGGAATTTCGCCCCCGAAATTCCGTCAGTCGGAAAATTCAGGGTAGCTAAGGGTAGGGAGTTGAGTTGGCTCGATTAGGTGAAGCAACCACTTAATTGCTTGCAAAGGAGTTCCTACTTCTCGCACCCATACTATTGGAGATCTAACTCTAAGCTGTTCTAAATGAAATTCGAATGGAAGTCACGGAGGGTCATCCACAGTAGGCTGATTGTAACTTAAGTTATTCAGTGAACCGGTATTTCTATTTTGACCTATTCTAGACGATTGTGTTCAGTCAATGATTGGGGGAACACGAGTTCCTCCACTCTTTCGTCGCGTTCTTCCGATACTGAGTGTATGCAATTCTCATAATGGATGGAAGGATTTGGGAAGGGTCATACTCTAATATTGTTGGGTTTAGACTTGTCGTGCTGAAAGGGGTAGAACATGGCTTCATCATCATCTTCTATAAAGAAGGGACATTCGATAATGAAGGGATATAGATTTGGCCAGCTCGGGTCGAAACTTCGTGGGAAGTAGTTACGCTCTATTCATACTTAAATTGATTAGGGGTAGCTTCGGATTCGTCACAAAATTTTGGGAAGGTAACAAGGTGCGTAGCTCCCGAGTCTATCGAAATGCAGGTTGGGGTTTGATGGATAGAAAGGGTACCTGCCGCAAGGGACTGGTCATCCTCGGCATCTCCAGTAGTCAGTGTGTACACTCTGGCGGTTGCCGTCGATGGTCTAGCCTGACTCACCGTCTGACTTCCGGGCGCATTTTCCGGACATGCCCTGGAGAAGTGGCCTGTCTTGCCACACTTGAAACACGTCGCATTTTGGGAGTAGCAGACGCCCGAATGTCGCCTCCCACATCTCGGGCATGTTGGTATGGTGGGTTGAAAAGTTTGAGGCCTCCCTTGATTCGGATTGGGCTGTTGGGGTAGTCCGGGCCTATTCTGGAAATAGTGTTTCGGGTCCTTAGGAATAAAAGGCTTCTTTGGGTTGTTTCCGTCTCCCTTGAGTCCTTGCACGAATTTTAGTTTTGCCTCTTGGGCTCGCGCGATGCGCATCTCGGCTTGTTCAGCCACCATCGCGCGTTCCGCAATTTGAGCGTAAGTAGCCCCTTGGAACCCCGTCGTGCTCATGTCGCAGTATAGTTCTGGCTTCAGGCCCTCTAAGAAACGTTCAATCTTTAGGGAGTCGGTGCTCACCATATGGGCTGCAAACCGAGAGGTTGTTCGAATTTTCGAATGTACTCCACCACCGTCATCGTTCCTTGGCGGAGGTTGATGAACTCATTCATCCTTTGAGCACGAATTGGGGCGTATAGTACTTGCTTCAAAAGAGTTCCTTGAAACGATCCCAGCTCATGATGACTAGGTCTTCAATGGTTCGGATGGTATCCCACCAGTGGCCGGCGCTCCCCCTCAGTAGGTAGGTAGCGCACAAGACTTTTTCGGCTTCTGGGGTGCGGCTGTGTTGGAACATGCTCTCTAACGTTCGGAGCCAGTCCTCAGCCGAAGTCGGATCGACGGCATCTTCGAATGTTGGGGGGTTGAGTTTACGAAACCTTTCCATACATGCACAACTACCAAAACCCTTTTTTTCATGAAATTCGTTGACTAGTCTACACTTTGACAAGTTGTTTTGCCAAATTGAATTCGCCAAATTCCTACTTCCACTTCGTAGACTACCTACTGATTCGCCAAATACCATTCCCATGACCCGTGAATAGGGCTCGCCAAATTCGTGTAATTTGTGAAACTACCTAGCCCATATTTCCTTTCAATTCGCAAAGCTTAACTAAATTCATGACTTACTTAGGGTTCGCCAAATTTTATCTTAAATTCGTAATCCTTTTGAGTTCGTGGATCTAGTATAATTCGTGAAATGCTTCATGGGTTCGCCAACTTATCTAATAATTCGCGAAGTCACTCTCCCATTAATTCACGAAGTTCGTAGTTCGTCAAGTCTACCTTTCGCGAACTCAATCTACCTCGCTCGAACTTTAAATTTTTTTTCCTAAACCTCAAGAACTCATTCTTCTAAGCCCTAAGGATCAAGCTTAAGAATACCATGACCCAAACAGATTTTTCCGTGCGCTAAATTCGAAACTTACAACCTAATATTCTTGTGTTCATAATGATATTCTTGTGTTCATAATCCCTAAAATAAATTATTACTTGGACCTAAATATAAGAATCAAGGTAAGAAAATTATACCTATCCTCAAGCTTTAGAAGGGATTTCTTAGTCGGCTTCTTCTTTTCTCCTACTTATCGTTGGCTCTTCTTTTTCTCCTAAGTGTTTCGATGGTTCTAGTTCCCGAATGAGTTTTTGAGAAGTCAATGGATTTTTTTTGCTAGATATTTTGGAGAAAGGAGCATGGTGATGGACTATTGTGGACGTGAGTTTCCCATGATTTAAGGGACATTGTCTTTTAAGATTTTGACTTCAAACATGGGCCTAAGTGTAAATTCTAGCCCAATATACATAAGTCCATTCTTAACTTATAATCCAATTACTAGTATTATTGCCCCAATTTTCCTTGGCCTAATTTTCGAAAACCCACATGTAAATTACACATCACACAAAAATTAATGCACAAATTCATGTAATCACGTAAGCATATAATTAGCACCAAAACTCATAAATCACATTGGCATAAAACATGTACGTTAATTTATTGGTCATTCTAGCTTTCGGGGACCCGGGCATTACACACTTGGCTAAGCCCAAGTCTTAAAGTTAGTTTCCTAAGAAGTCCAACTTCGATCCAATAAATGGCCCGAGGCCAAATAAGGCGTGGCCCAACGGCCCAACGGCCCGTTAAGGCCCAAAACACTTTCTCTCCTTATCAGTACACGTTGATGATCCTTTTTAAGCCCGACTCTTGGTTCTACTCAATCGGCAAGGGAGAATCCAAGAGTTCGGTAGTTACCGAGCCAATCCCGCAGTACCGGACTATAACCCGATTCGAATTTCGACCCAGTCTTTATTACAGAACCTTGCTATAGATTATAGTACTATGCATAAACCCTTCAGCTGTGTCCCAATCGAGTGAGAACCATGGTCTATGTCAAACTCACTAAACTCGATTCTATGATAAAATGGAGAGGAGGCAAATTACCAAACTACACTCCATGTCTAACATGAGTTAGTTCAATACCTTGGCCAAGGATTTTGCAATTTCCCGTCGCCGTCCTCATAGGTGACGAAAAGAACAGTGAAGAAGATCGAACCAAAAACCAGTTTTCGGCAAGCTTGAGCCGACTTTCGATCTAGGGATTTAACTCACACTCAACTGATGAGGAGTGGTAGGTGGTTTTTAACCCCTACAAATCTTTTTCAACCGTATTACGTTCCTAAAAAGTTTCGAAATTGGATGAATGGGTCATCCGAGTTCGAAGGAGATCATTTTATGATTTTTGGAAATTTTTATGACATGTTCGATGTGATTTTTATGTGCCTTTTTAGCTCAAAATATGAGCTCTGCATTTTTATGATGTGCTTATGTGATTTGGATTGATGATCGAGCTAGGAATTCTGGAAAACTTAGGGTTTTAATATGAAAGAATTGAATATCGTACGAACAGTCGGGCGATTTGTAGAATCGGGCAATTTTAAATAGCAGGCCACTTTTATTTTGCGAATTGGTTATACTAAGTATGAGAGAATCGGCCGAATCGAGTTTCGGGTCGCGAAAGTTTGTCGCGGGCCCAAAGGATTTTTGTAGTGTGTGTAAAACAGATTTCGCAGGTCGTGAGATAGCGCCGGGCTGATTTTGGGTTTCGTGGGCCGACTCAATTTTGCGGGGTGATTCCTGTTAGAGAAGTCGGATGATTTGCAAACTTAGAATCGGGCCTCGCAAATCGGGCGATTCGCGGATTCGGCGAAAGCTTCGCGAATTCGAACTTTGACTTGAAAGTTCACGGGTTGACCGATTTTTAAGGTGGAATCGGGCGATTTGCGAACTCGGCGAGTGATTTCGCAAAGTCGGGCGTTGACCCGACGTTTCGCGAGTTGACCAGTATTCCAATTTGGGAATAGGGCGATTCAAGGATTCGAACTTTGACTCGAAAGTTCACGGGTTGACCAATTTTAAAGTGGAATCGGGCAATTCGCGAACTCGGCGAGTGATTTCGCAAAGTCGGGCGTTGACCCGACGTGTTGCGAGTTGACCAGTATTCTTGGAATCGGGTGATTCAAGGATTTGGGCTTTGACCGAAATTGTGTGAGTTGACCGATAATTTTAATTTTGGGCTTTTGCCCTATTTCAGGCCCAATTATTTTAAATAAAATTATTTTAGCCCAAATCATTTTAACTAAGAAATTGTTATACTTTGACTGGGATTTTCGGGTAAACCCATATTTAATGTTTTTAGATTATTTTCGAATTTTGAAACGTTCGGCCTAGGTTGATAATTGTACAAGCGATGTGATATGTGTTACATGTGATTGATTCTGGGTTCATTTCACGACATGCACTTGAGAGGTTGATGTACCGTATTTGTACGGTGACGCCTTACGATGTCCGAAGAGTTGGGTAGAGCGACCGCTATTGGTCGTCAGTGTTAGATTCGCTGGGGCACCTGGTGGGAGATAGGGTTTGCGACACCTGTCTACTCGGGATTGAACCACCTGAGGTGTATACCACCGGATATATATTTTGCTCGGTGATAGCAGACAGGTGTGAGATTCCTGTCTACCCGGGTTAGTGGTATACTACTTGGGGAAAAACCGTCGGGTTGAGATTGTGTGCGGAAGAGCGACTTGACGTGGCCAGGAGTGGGCTACCGCATGGTTTATGGCGTACTTTGCCATTGTGCGCGTGGGTGCCGAGTCTAGCCGAGGGCCATGTTATGTGTTGAGAGTTGACGTAGGTCTGAGTTTATTGCGATGTGAGGATTTAGGACTGGGTTGAGTGAACGCACGCATTGCATGTTTTCACTACCACCTACTGGGCAATTTTGCTCAGGGTTTTATTTTTGTAGTTAAGACCGAGCCCGACACCGATGAGTGTCCGGGTGAGCTGTAGGCTGGCTGGCGGCAGCGACTCCACGGGCTTTTGAGGACGGCGCAGTACATGGGACGCGACCTGTGGAGAGGCGTAGGATTGTCGGGTTTAAATTTTTGGGGCTTCGGCCCGATGCATTATAGTGACGCTTTTTGTAAAATCGGGTCCTCCGCAACTTACGTTGCGAAAATCCGCCAATTAACTTAATTAGGAAGTAGGGTCGCCACAGGTGGTATCAGAGCGTTAGGTTTTAGTTCTGAAGACTGTCCATGTACTGCCGCTCAAAAGCCAGGAGAACCAGCCTTGCCTATAACTGGTACGTGTTAATGTGAGTTCGTTTATGTATTGTATAGTATTTGGAAATGTCGAGAGGATGACCGAGACGAGAGCTTTTAGGAGAATCAAGTCGACAGGACGAACCTGAGTCCCCGACTCGCAAACGTGATACAATACATCGTCTGACTGAACTGATCCAACGATAGTCAGACCTGATCAATGACCTGATCAATCATGGAAGCTCATCTGATCATCGTTCCTCCCCGCAGCCTGATCTAGTGGAAATTATTGGGGAGATATTTCGTAAGCTTGATCCTCCAACCTTCGTCGAGTAGGCCGCTAATCCTGCAGTGGCCGAGGATTGGACCGGCACGATAGATCTTTTTATCTATAGTCGCGTGCCGGATAATGAGAAGGTATTGTGCGCCGTTTCCCTACTTCCGGGAAGCACCCGTTTCTGGTAGAACACTGTAAAAGTGTTGGAAGATCCTGCTACTATGTCGTGGGAGCGCTTCAGGGAGCTCTTTTATGACAAGTATGTCACTGCTCACGATCAGTAGTAGCGAATGTACGAATTCATGAATCTAAAGCAGGGGTGCATTCCAGTTGCAGATATATTCGTAGATTCGAAAAATTGTCCCGCTTCGTTCTTCATCTCGTAACAACGAATACACGGAAAGTTACGAGATTTCTTCGGGGACTGGAACCCGAATTCTATCGTGATCTAAGTGGCGGGTGTACGTCAGTTGGAATTCCGCCAAGCGACGAAGCGTGCGCTGATAGCCGAGCAGGCAGAAGGAGTGGTGAGGGAAGCTTCGGAAGCAAACCGAAAGATTGAGAGTCAGCAAGGAGGAAGCAGCCAGAAGCGTCAATTCTTCGACAAGGGCCCGAAGGATAAAGGTAACCGACCGGGTCAGCAGATGTGGCGCCCAAACGTTTATCAAGGACCGACCAATGTCCCCAATCGACCACCGGTGTTAGCACCCCGATGGCAGCTGTGCGGGCGAAATAATGTTGGTATTTGTTACAGACCCCGACTGGTGCAGACTTTGCATTGTTTCCGGTGCGGTGAGACCGGACATATTGCACGAAATTGTACGAGAACTCGGCCTCTACTGTAGAATCAGCCACAAAACCCGATACGACCTCCACCAAGTGCCCGCTCGAGTTTTCACGCTGACAAACGAGGAGGAGGCGAACCCAGCCGTGGTTACCGGTATGTTGAATATTTTTCACTTATCGTCTTCAATCCTTATCGATTCTGGAGCCACACATTCATTTGTATCGGCTAATTTTGTGATTAGGGCGGGAATCTATCACACCCATTCTTCATGTAATTTCGTAGTATCCTTACCACACGGAGATCCAACTCGGACGAATTTAGTGATAGAAAATTGTCCCGTTAGTATTGAGGGTAGGGAGTTGAATGTAGATCTAACAGTAATCCCGATGAATGATTACAACATTATATTCGGGATGGATTGGCTCTCGAAATACGGGGCCATCATTGATTGCTCGAAGATGGTAGTTAGGTTCCCTTCACCCGTGGGAGAGGAATTTGAATTTTCGGGAAAGAAAAATAGTAAATCAATCCCTCGGATTTCTGCCTTGAAAGCTAGGTGCCTCGTAAATATGGGCTGCGAGTCATTCTTGATTTTTGCGGTGCTAGCCGAAGAATCTTCTTCTCAGCCGAAGCTCGAGGAGGTTCCGATAGTGAAAGAGTATCCCGATGTATTTCTTGAGGATCTCCCGAGATTACCGCCAGATCGGGAAATTGAATTTGTCATTGACCTTGTTCCTCGAGCTGCCCGATCTCTAAATCTCCATATCGGTTAGCACCGAGTGAATTATGTGAATTGAAGGAGCAATTAGAAGACTTGTTGCAGAAGTGTTTTATTCAGCCCAGTTTCTCACCATGGGGAACCCCGGTATTATTCGTTAAGAAGAAAGAGGGGACGATGAGAATGTGCAATTATCGTAAGCTCAATAAAATCACGATTAAGAATAAGTATCCGTTGCCGAGAATAGACGATTTATTTGATCAACTTCAAGGGGCGACGATGTTCTCGAAGATCGACCTACGTTCAGGTTACCATCAGTTGAAGATCTGTGAGACGGATGTTCCCAAAACCGCGTTCAGCACTATGGCGACCCTACTTCCTAATTATGTTAATTGGCGGATTTGCGCAAACGAAAGTCGCGGAGGACCCGATTTATCAAAAACTTTTAAGGAAAATAATTTACATAAAAAGAAAGTCGGGTTTTACATAAAAAGCATCACTAACAACACCGAGCCTTCAGATACAATTCATCTTCTTTTGGCGCCTCAAGGATTCGATCTAACAGTGTTGGCTTGAGTGTTAACGCTGCTAATTTTGCTTCAATATCTCCAAAGTTGATTACCTCAATTCCGAGTTGGCAAATTCGGCACTTATGGCTTTTCGGCTCAACACGTCTGCGACCACATTAGCTTTTCCTGGGTCATAATTTATCACGCAGTCATAGTCTTTCACTAGTTCGAGCCATCTTCTTTGCCTCATGTTCAACTCCTTCTGTGTGAAGAAGTACTTTAGGTTCTTATGATCCGTAAAGATCTCGCACCTTTCTCCGTATATGTAGTGTCGCTAGATCTTGAGAGCAAACACAACCGCGGCGAGCTCAAGATCATGGGTGGGGTAGTTCTTCTCATATGGTTTCGAGGCATCGCTGTATACCAAAAATCCTTCAGTACCCGAAGTTATTGCTAATACTGGAGCGGTCGTCAGTCTTTTCTTCAGCTACTGAAAACTCTGCTCACATTCCTCTGTCCACTTGAATGGGACATTCTTCTTCGTCAAATTCGTAAGTGTCGAGGCTATGCTGGAAAAATCCTTAATGAACTTTCTATAATATCCAGCGAGCCCAAGAAAACTTCTGACTTTCGTGGGAGTGGTCGGTTACGGCCATTTATCTATCGCTTCAATCGTACTGGGGTCCACCGAAATTCCATTTCCCGAAATGATACGCCCCAGAAATGCCACTTGTTCCAACAAGAATTCGCACTTCTTAAATTTGGCGAATAGTTGCTTCTCCCGAAGGATTTCAAGGACCGTTCTCAAATGTTCTTCGTGTTCCTCCTTCGTTTTAGAGTAAATAAGAATATCGTCAATAAAGACGATAACAAAGTGATCCACAAATTTCTTAAACACTCGGTTCGTCAGATCCATGAAGGCAGCTGGGGCATTCGTTAGCCCAAAAGGCATGACCAAGAGTTTGTAGTGGCCGTACCTCATGCTGAACGTGGTTTGTGGAACATCCATTTCACGGATCCTCAACTGATGATAACCGGAACGTAGGTCGATCTTCGAGAATACTGTCGCCCCATGGAGTTGCTCGAATAAATCGTCTATCCTTGGCAACAGATACCTATTCTTAATCGTGATTTTATTGAGCTCGCGATAATTGATACACATTCTCATCGACAAGTCTTTTTTCTTAACGAATATTACCGGGGTCCCCATGGTGAGAAACTAGGCTGAATAAAGCCCTTCTGCAACAATTCTTCCAATTGCTCCTTCAGTTCTCGTAGTTCGGTGCTAACCGATACGGAGATTTAGAGATTGGGGCAGCTCCAGGTACAAGATCGATAACGAATTTAATTTCCCGATCTGGAGGTAATCGTGGGAGATCCTTGCGAAATACATCGGGATATTCGTTCACTATTGGTACCTCCTCAATGTTCGCTAGGAAGATTCCTCAGCTTTACCGCAAAAACTAGAAAAAATTCGCAACCAGCGTTAACGAGTCGCTGAGCTTTCAAGGCAGAAATCCGAGGGATAGTGTTACCATTCTTCTTCCCCAAAAATTCAAGTTCCTCTCCCTCGGGTGATCGGAACCTAACTACTCTCTTAGTCAATGATGGCCCCATATTTTGAGAGCCAATCCATCCCGAATATGATGTCGTAATCATTCATCGGGATTACTATTAGGTCTACATTCAACTCCCTACCCTGAATAATAACGGGACAATTTTCTATCACTAAATTCGTCCGAGTTGGATCTCCGTGTGGTAAGGATACTACGAAATTACATGAAGAATGGGTGGGATAGATTCCCGCCCTAATCACAAAATTAGCCGACACAAATGAATGTGTGGCTCCAGAATCGATAAGGATTGAAGACGGTACGTGGAAAATATTCAACGTACCTGTAACTACGGCTGGGTTCGCCTTCGCCTCCTCGTTGGTTATTGTGAAAACTCGTGCAGGTACGGGTGGAGGTCGGATTATCTTCTGCGGCTGATTCTGTAATAAAAGCTGTCCCTTCGTGCAGCTCCGCGCGATGTGTCCGATCTCTCGACACCGAAAGCATTGCAGACTCTGCCCCGGTCGTGGTCTGTAGCAATTACCGAAGTGTTTTCGTCCACACTGTAGGCACTGTGGCATCGGTGGTCGATTGGGGACGTTGGTTGGTCCCTGGCTGAAGTTCAGGCGCCACAATTGCTGACTCGTCTTTTTCGATTATTTAACTAGTTTGTGCGTTGACAAGTATTCAATCAGTGACCGGACAGTATAGGTGCGGAAGAAGATACTGACCGATCAACTAACCGATGTGAAATGAAGAGTGTGTGTGTGTAAAGAACAAAGTTGTTAATGGAAGTTCGGAGTTAACTCTCCTACATCTCCCCTTCTTCCTCCAAAGGAAGGTTCACTAGATCTTCAGTTATACAAAATGCAGTACAACCTACCAAGCCAATCACAGCCAAACCTATTGAATCACCTAGGCAGTCGTATGTAGCAATTCACCTACTTCAACAGCTTTTTACAATCCGTTGGAATGAAGAACATAAACTACGAACAGTTATATGTCTCTAGACTTCACTTTTTGAATTCTCTCTTTGAAGTGTTTAAAAATCGTTGATAATAGCTTAGGATGTGTGAAGTGGGTATCTTCAGCTTGTATTCCTCCTTTTATAACTAGGTTTGAATTTGAAACCGTTGTGAGATAAACTCTTCACTCTGATCAGTGCATTAATTGACTTTCCCAAAAAGGATCTGTTCGGTCTTTGCTGCGGTTTATCCTGCCACTTTTGCTTTATTCCTTATTTGCGCTAGTTGACCTCTGCTTCCAACTTGGCTGGCAGCCTTGCATTGATTGTCTGTCTGAAATTATCTTTTTGTCTAAGTACGCTCTTGTCTTTGTGTATCCAGCCTGTCTAAAGTCGGTCAATCTCATTTCAGCACTTTGTTGTCCTTGACCGATAGTTATAGTAGACCGGTATGCAGTTGAGTTCTTTCGTACTCAACTCAGTTCGAACTTTCCAGTGTAGACTTGATATTTTGAATCTCCGGTTTCATGTCTCAGGCCACTGTTAAGATTTCGACATCTAGTATAAATTTACTAAGCTTTCAGCATTTTAAAAGTTTTTCTACACTTAATAAATTTTCGGTATTTTAGGGTTTTGCTATTTCTAGGGTTTTCGATATTTTAGGGTTTATTTATTTTTAGGGATTTCATTATTTTTAGGTTTCATAAATTTTAGGGTTTGGATAATTTTAGCATTTTCGGAACTTATATGACTTAGTAAATTTATTGATGTGAAAATATTTTCAATATTCAGAGGATCGAAGCATAGGAAGTTTACCCGACTTCGTAACTAAGTTTATCAGGAGGACATGTAGGTGGATCATCCATCTACAATGCGTAAACACATGTGTGATCTATGTGTTTTCTTGTGATTCTGTGATTTACGTGACTTATATGATTTACGTGTTTACATGTTCTACGTACATTTTATTTAAATCATGCTTCCATGAGATTTCGTGAACATGCATGGCACGTGCATATCACGCCAGGAAGATAGTGTTGTACCGTAGTGAGACGGTAATGATATGAGATATTGACGTACGGGGTAGAACGAGATGCTTGTTTTCGATGACTCTTAGAGGAGTCGAGGTTGGGCTCACTGGGCACCTGGCGGAGACAGGCGTGATCGATCTGTCTACTCGGGCATGACCGTCCCAAGGTGCATACCGCCAGTTGAGATATTGATGTGACCTAATAGGGGGCCATTGGCGTGATCGTCCAGTGCACTATCAGTGATACTTTTGGTGCGGAGCGACCCGTTAGGAGGCCATTGGCGTGATCGTCCAGTGCACTACCAGGGTAGGCTGCCGCGAGACTTGGGGGTGACCTCCCAGTAGTCTTTTGCGCGCGAAGGTGTCGAGCCTAACCTAGGGCCCTGTATTGTGTGAAATAGGAATGTGGAAAAAGAAGAGTGTGCATTATATCATGTTGTGAGATATGGGGGGTTGAGAGCACACTTGCATACATGCATTTTATTCACCTACTGGGCAAAGTGCTCAGTGTTTACGTGTTGTAGGTACTGAGTCTGACGCTGATACGCGTCGAGACTGAGGTGGCTGGTGGCGGTGCTCCACGGACTTTTAAGGGCGGAGCGGTACATGGATGAAGACCTGTGGAGCGACTCTAGGTTTTTGTTCTTTTGATATTTTGGGGATTCGGCCCATTTATAGCAATGACGTTGAAGACAGATTTTATATTAGTGTATATTATTTAGGAAAAAGATTTAATTAGACGGGCCTTCCGTGGCTTACGCTGCGGAAATCCGCCACTAATCTTAATTATAAAAGTAGGGTCGCCACAGGTGGTATCAGAGCGTAGGCTTTAGATTCTGAAGACTGTCCATGTACTGCCGCTCAAAAGCCTGGAGAACCAGTCTGGCCTATAAGTTTAAAGACTGATTATGTGATTACGTGTTATTTGATATATGTGCTTTCTGTGAATAATTGTAGAAATAGTTACAAATGCCGAGGACATGTAGAGAAGTTGGCGAAACTAGTCGTAGGGCGGGTTCTGAATCCCCACCGAATGAGGACCGCTCTACCATCCATCAATTAACCGATCGTATCCGACGACAGTCAGATCAGATTAACGACCTCATTCACCGTCAAGGTTCCTCGGGACGTCATGCATCCCCGGGGATAGAACGTGTAGAATCTGCCGGGGAGAGGTTCCGAAGGTTAAACCCCCTCCGTTCGAGGAGGCTGCCGATCCTACCTACGCGGAGGATTGGCTCATCGAAAATATGTTCCGCGTCAGTCATCTTCCTGATACTGAGAAGGTGACATGTGCCACCTTCATGTTGGGAACACGGGCTACTGGTGGGACACCATTCAGGTGCTCGAGGATCCCACTACTATGACTTGGGATAGATTCAAAACGCTCTTCGGGGCAAGTACTTTACTGTGCCAGATCGAGCGCAGAAGCTGAACGAGTTTATCAATCTGAAACAAGGAGGGATGTCTGTAGCAGACTACATCCGCAAATTCGAGCAGTTGTCTAGGTTTGCGCCACATATCGTGGCCACTGACGAGCTAAAGATAGAACGTTTCTTGGAGGGTCTCAAACTCGAGATCTTCCGAATCGTAAGTATGTTCGATACGGAAGGGAAGACTTATGCCCGTATCGCTGAACGTGCAATCCTAACTGAGCAGGCAGAGGTTAGAGTTCTTTGGAAAGGCCTCAAACTCAGGATGCAAAACGGAGAATGGAAGGGCAGCAAGGAGGAGGGAATCAGAAATGCCAGTTCTTTGGAAAGGCGCCAAATTTTCGCGGAAATCAGCCGGGCCTTTTTAAACAGAATTGGAGGCCAAGGCCGAATCAAGGATCATTCAACATTCCAAACCGACCCCCAGGTGCTGCAACTCAATGTTGACAGTGTGGACGCTACCATTCTGGTGCGTGTTATGGGCCAAGACCAAATCCGACCCCACAATGTTTCCGATGTGGGAAGATCAGACACTATGCTAGGAACTGCAGCGAGAATGTGGCTCAAATCCCGAACCGACCATTGATTCGACCCCCTCCGGTGCCAGCACGAGTTTTTACTCTGACTAATGAGGAGGCCGAAGCGAATCCTTCTGTAGTAACAGGTACGTTGACTATCTATAACGTGCCCACTTTTGTGTTAATTGACTCTGGGGTCACACATTCGTTCGTGTCGGCCAACTATGTGGAAAAGATGGGAGTCCATCCTACTTTATCTGAATGCAATTACATAGTTACTTTACCACACGGTGATACAACGCGCACTAACCAAGTCCTGGAAGGATGCTCCGTTAACATTGAGGGTAGAGATCTAAGCGTCGACCTGATTGTGATCCCAATGAACGACTATGATGTTATCTTTGGGATGGATTGGCTTTCGAGGTATGGAGCCATAATAGATCGTAACAAAAAGGTCGTAAAATTTCAACTACCCGAGGAAGAGGTGTTCACATTTTCGGAAAAAACTACTTCGAGTCATATTCCCCGGATCTCTGCGCTGAAGGCTCAACGACTATTGAGATCTGGTTGTGAGTCTTATCTCATGTATGCGGTGAAGGCAGAGGAGTTACCTCAGCCAGAACTGAAGGACGTACCGTTAGTCAACGAGTATATTGATGTATTTCCCGATGATCTCCCGGGGTTACCCCCTGATCGAGAAATACAGTTTACGATAGATCTGATGCCGGGGACCGCCCCAATTTCTAAAGCTCCTTATCGCTTAGCGGCAAACGAACTGAAAGAATTGAAAGAGCAGCTGGAAGACTTGTTGCAGAAAGGGTTTATTCAACCAAGTTTTTCACCGTGGGGAGCGCCAGTTTTATTCGTACGGAAGGATTGGTCGATGCAACTGTGTATCGACTATTGGGAGTTAAACAAGATCACGATCAAGAATAAATACCCGTTGCCAAGGATTGATGATCTATTCGACCAACTACAGGGTGCTAAATTATTCTCGAAAATCGATCTCCGTTCGGGATACCATCAGTTAAAGATCAGGGAGACAGATGTTCCTAAAATAGCTTTCAGTACGAGGTACGGCCATTACGAGTTTTTGGTCATGCCCTTGGGACTAACAAATGCCCCTGCGGTATTTACGGATCTTATGAACCGAGTCTTTAAAGACTATCTCGACCGCTTTGTAATCGTCTTTATTGACGATATTCTGATATATTCTAAGACAAAGGAAGAACACGAGCATCATTTACGAATCATCTTAGGAATCTTACGTGAGAAACAGCTATACGCAAAATTCAAGAAATGCGAATTTTGGCTTGAGCAAGTAGCCTTCTTGGGACACGTGATTTCTGGGAATGAAATCTCTGTGGACCCGAGTAAGATTGAGGCCGTGAACAGTTGGCCACGACCGACTACTCCGACCGAGGTCCGAATTTTTCTAGGACATGCGGGATACTACCGTAAGTTCATAGTTGACTTCTCTAGCATTGCCTCGACTCTGACGAACTTGACCAGGAAGAACGTACCTTTCAAGTGGTCTGAAGCTTGCGAACAAAGCTTTCTGGAATTGAAGAAGAGACTCACTTCTACTCCCATTCTAAAAATACCATCGGAACGGGAGGATTCCCAGTCTATAGTGATGCCTCGAAGAACGGACTGGGATGTGTGCTGATGCAGAATGGGAAGGTGATCGCTTATGCTTCACGACAACTAAAAGAATATGAGAAAAACTACCCAACCCATGACCTCGAATTAGCAGCAGTAGTTTTCGCTCTAAAAATCTGGAGACACTACCTTTACGGAGAAAGGTGTGAGATCTTCACAGACCACAAAAGCTTGAAGTACTTCTTCATTCAGAAGGAGTTAAACATGAGACAACGACGATGGCTGGAGCTTGTAAAAGACTACGACTGCGTTATCAATTATCATCCGGTCAAAGCGAACGTAGTCGCAGACGCGCTTAGTCGAAAGGCGATGAGTACGGAGTTACACATACTTGGAGTGGAAATAGTCAATTTAGGTGAAGTCGAGACGAAACTAGCAGCGCTGACTCTACAACCTACGTTGCTAGATCGAATCAGAAAAGCACAAGGAGAAGACGAATTTTATCTGAATGTGAAGGACGCGCTACCTGAAGACTTCGAAATCCGAGAAGATGGAATCTTACTGTACAAGAATCGACTAACGATGAAGAGTTACAGTGGACAATAATGACAGAAGCGCACGCAACGACATACTCAGTGCACCCGGGCGCGACAAAGATGTACCAAGATTTGTGGATCATATATTGGTGGCCGGGAATGAAGAAGGATATCGCCACGTTCGTAAGTAGATGTATGACATGCCAACTTATCAAAGCAGAACACCAGTGACCAGCTAGAACTCTACAGCCTTACCAATTCCTGAATGGAAATGGGACCACATCACGATGGACTTCGTCGTTGGTTTGCCTAAGACGACGAAAGGCCACGATGCCATTTGGGTGATTGTTGATTGCCTAACTAAATTAGCCCATTTCATGCCTATCAGCTCTACTTTTTCCATGGAAAGGTATGCTGAATTGTATATTCAGGAAATTTTTCGACTCCATGGAATCCCAATCTCCATCGTCCCGGATCGAGATTCGAGATTTCTATTCAACTTTTGGCAAACCTTACAGAAAGCGATGGGCACTAAGCTCTCGTTCAGTACTGCATATCATCCCCAGACCGATGGGCAGTCTGAACGGACGATCCAAACCCTTGAGGATATGTTACGAGCGTGCGTGCTAGACTTCAAGGGAAACTGGAGTAAATACTTGCCACTGATCGAATTTTCTTACAATAGCTTCCACGCTATGATCGGGATGGCACCGTACGAGACATTGTACGGGCGCAAATGTCGGTCTCCTATTCACTGGGATGAAATAGGCGAACGAGCATTATTGGGACCAAATATGATCCGTGAGACGAAGAAGCTGTGACGAAAATCCGGGAAAGAATGCGAACGGCTCAGAGTCGACAGAAGAGTTATGCAGATCATCGACGACGGCCATTGGAGTTTGCCGAGAACGATCAAGTATTTTTAAAGATTTTCCCGATGAAAGGAGTGAAGCGATTTGGACGGAAAGGCAAATTAAGTCCTAGATACATAGGCCCGTTCAGAATTATCAAACGAGTCGGCGAAGTCGCGTATCAATTAGAGCTGCCGGCTTCATTATCGCAAGTTCACGACGTATTTCACGTATCGACATTACGAAAATACGTCGCGTACCCGAGTCATGTGATCCAGAACGAGCTTCTTTATCAACAGCTCAAGCCCGACTTGAGTTACGAAGAGAAGCCTGTAATGTACGAGTCGAAGCGACTACGGAATAAGACTATTCAGTTAGTTAAGGTTTTGTGGCGGAATCAATCAGTTGAGGAAGCCACAGGGGAGCGTGAGGATGATATGAGAGTTCATTATCTCGAGTTATTCCAGTCAGCGTAATTTCGGGGACGAAATTCTTTTAAGGGCGGAGGATGTAATACCCGTAAAAATTTAAATACGAGATTTAGGTGTAAGTAATTTTGAAAACGGTAAATAGAGAATTTAAGGGTTAAAACAAAATAAATTTGGTAATTTTCGAATTTAAAAATTTAATTACAAAATACCATATAAAAAAAATTAACAAGATTGGGCTATATACTTAATACATGAATAAGGCCAACCAAATTTCGAAATAGGATAAGCTTAACAAAATAATCTTGCTTCAACGTGAGGTAAAACTCCTTTCCACATCCTTGTCAAATCATACGCGAGTATCAAAGATCTCAACATCTATCTAAACACATAACATATACATCAATTATCAATGTAAGGAAACCCTCACTAATTCCGTACGAATACTGAGCAGAACGTGAAATCAACAATCTCACAATATAGAAGATCTACTGACTTGGGAAGTTGAAATTCGAATTGAGGTATATGAATTGTCCCTTGTGTTTAACATATTTAATTTAGTTCTACTAACTAGATGTTACTACTTGATGATATGGTATTCATGAGATAAGTTTCGATAGTCTTATGTTTGGAAAACTAGTTTTAACTCGTGTCTATGAATAATTACATGTCAATAGTTAGAGTCTTAGTGAACATATAAATTATAGTGTTCCGTAGAAGTTCTTTAAGGATTCATAATTTAACATGTTTTGAAACCGAATGATTTAAGGTGTATCGTTTTCTGGAATTAGTATAAACTTGGAAGATGATTTCAATAAATACTGATTTTAGGGTTTTGAGGAGAATTACAATTTCCAGAAGTTCTCGACATGGTGTACACAAAAATTTCGAAGTATAATAGAATAAATCTCGAAATGTTCCATAAAGAGATTTCGAGACATATAATAAGATCTCGAGATGTGTAATTAGGAGATTTCGAAATGGATAATAAGTTGTGCAGTAGAAAGATTCGAAATATAAAACAGATAGATGTCGAGATATGTAATAGAAAGAATTCGAGATATATGGTAAAGAGGCTTCGAGATTACAATAGAATTGACATAAGATCTCGACAAAGTTCTCGACATTGTTGAGGATCCCGATATTTCCAATTATGCTATGTCTCGACATTTAATAAATTGCCTCGACATTTAACTTTCACAAATCTCGATAAGATCATTAAAGAACTCGATATTACTGTTCTCGAGATATACCTTACATAGATGTCGATACATATATATATATATATACATATATATATATATATATATATATATATATATATATATACTATAGAGAGATATCGAGATAGGATAAATTCTTCTCATAGAAATCGAGGTGTATCATAATAAATTTCGAGATGTATAATAATTGTCGACATTAGTATGATTGCGATAAAAGATCTCGACCTTGATAAGGTCTCGACAAAGCTCTTGACATTGATAAGATTTCGAGCTTTATAATTGGAAGATCTCGAGATATATCTGGTAAAGATTTCGACACCACTATAGACTTCGACATTTATAAGATTTCCACATCTAGTATAAATTTACTAATCTTTCAGCATTTTAATAGTTTTCTACACTTAATAAATTTTTGGTATTTTACGGTTTTGCTATTTCTAGGGTTTTCGATATTTTAGGTTTCATTTATTTTTAGGGATTTCATTATTTTTAGGTTTTCACAAATTTTAGGGTTTTGATAGTTTTAGCATTTTCGAAACTTATATGACTTACAAAATTTATTGATGTGAAATATTTCCAATATTCAGAGGATCGAAGCATAGGAAGTTTACCCGACTTCGTAACTAATTTTATCAGGAGGACAGGTAGGTGGATCATCCATCTACAATGCGTAAACACATGTGTGATCTATGTGTTTTCATGTGATTCTGTGATTTACGTGACTTATATGATTTACGTGTTTACATGTTCTACGTACATTTTATTTAAATCATGCTTCCATGAGATTTTGTGAACATGCATGGCACGTGCACATCATGCCAGGAAGAGAGTGTTGTACCGTAGTGAGACGGTAATGATATGAGATATTGATGTACGGGGTAGAACGATATGCTTGTTTTTGGTGACTCTTAGAGGAGTCGAGGTTGGGCTCACTGGGCACCTGGCGGAGACAGGCGTGATCGATCTGTCTACTCGGGCGTGACCGTCCCGAGGTGCATACCGCCGGATGAGATATTGATGTGACCTGATAGGAGGCCATTGGCCTGATCGTCCAGTTCACTATCAGTGTATACTTTGGTGCGGAGCGACCCGGTAGGAGGCCATTGGCGTGATCGTCCAGTGCACTACCAGGGTAGGCTGCCGCGAGACTTGGGGTGGCCTTCCAGTAGTCTTTTGCGCGCGAAGGTGTCGAGCCTAACCTAGGGCCCTGTATTGTGTGAAATAGGAATGCGGAAAAAGAAGAGTCTGCATTATATCATCTTGTGAGATATGTGATTGGGGTTGAGTGCACACTTGCATACGTGCATTTTATTCACCTACTGGGCAAAGTGGTCAGTGTTTACGTGTTGTAGGTACTGAGTCTGACGCCGATACGTGTCGAGACTGAGGCGGCTGGTGTCGGTGCTCCACGGGCTTTTGAGGGCAGAGCAGTACATGGATGAAGACCTGTGAAGCGGCTTTAGGGTTTTTGTTCTTTTGATATTTTGGGGCTTCGGCCCATGTATAGCAATGACGTTGAAGACAGATTTTTATATTAGTGTATATTATTTAGGAAAAAGTTTTAATTAGACGGGCCTTCCATGGCTTACGCTGCGGAATTCCACCACTAATCTTAATTAGAAAAGTAGGGTCGCCACATTGCTTTACCAAGTAGACCTCTTTTGCCCCATCCATGATATCAAGTGGAACAGGAAAAGTCTTCGGCGGTTCAACCGGTAGGCGTGAGCGTGCTGAAGCTGTTCGACAGATGCCTGGAGCCGTAACCGTACCGGTTGGGGATCTGTTGAAGTCACAATGGACTCAGTTGCGACAGCAGTTACCGAACCACCTTGTCCTGCAGCATCATGAGTTTGTGAGGGGTCGGTGTCCATTGATATAGAGATGCGGTCATAAGTTAGAACCAGAGGCATTTGGACTGGGTATGATGATCCCTGATCCGGTATGTCAATTACAAAGTGAGGCAGTGAGAAATCTGGAATTGGTTGGCGGAAAAATAGTGGAGGAACTGCCGAAACCGATATTGAGGCGCCAGGTGCGCTTGTGGATTGAACTGGTTGAGGTACCAGCTGACGATCAGTGTTGAAGCTGTCTGGGAGAGCTGTCAAGGCAGTTGGTGCGAGGACCAAAGCAGTTGTTGTGGTAGAAGTAGTTGGTAGCGTTGTTGTAGAAGAGGTGGACACAGTTGATGAAGAGGTAGAGACAGTTGATAATGAGGATAGGCCCGGTTGAATCCTGTTGAAAACTGTGGCGAAATATGCCTGCATGCCTATCATCTCAGCCTCCAGTCGCGTCAGAACGTGAAGGTCGTGAACCGCATCAGGACCAGTCGGTTGAATATTCTGCCTCCGCTGATCGATGTAGTGCTGCAACTGATCCATTTTGAGGCGGAGGCTGTATAGTTCCTGAGCTCCCAACAGGACTTGGATAAATTGGATTCCCAGTAGTCTGATGAGTTTGGCCTAGGTTTTTCGGCCCCTGGTCAACCGTTCAGCAGAGGTTTTCCGGTTGAGTGGGCTATACAGGATTGCAAGCCAGTCTCGAAGTTCTGAAGATCGGTTGCAATGTTCTCATCATCTCCTCCCTGATGAGATTCCAGGCAGTTTCGTCAGCAGACTCAGGAGACTCAGAGACAACCTTGGCTTTGCCCTTGCCTTTGTCTGTCGACGCAGTCCGTGCTGCGTCCCTGATCACCATGCTGCCTTGTCAAGGGGCGGTGGAAGCCACCGGACCAGGTTGCGTTGAGGCTACTGGTGCAGTGGTAAGTGGAACTTGAGAAGATGGAACAGTTTGAAGTGGTGGTGGAGCAGTTTGAGGTGGCGATGTTGCAACTTGTAGTAGTTGGTGTAGTTGTGGATGTAGGAAGCAGATCACCGATAGCCAGTTACTGCTTTCTTTTTGTTTGCCTTGCGGCACAGTTTCTTGAGTACCACTTGAAGTGGCTCGTCGTCAGAGGATGAAGGCATAACCAGTTTCTTCCTTTTCGGTTTCGAAGATACCGATTTCTTGTCAGCACCTTACTTCTTTGATTTGGGGCGGTCAGCTGTGGGTTTCTTGGACGGTGGTGGTGCAATGGGATCTTCAGATGCCTTTTGCTTTGTTGATTTCTTCAAGTCATGGCTACCATCTGTCGAATGAATTCAGCCGTGACTATCTGAGCGCTCCCTAGCAGTTGGACTGGTCCAACATTAGCAACCTTGTGGTGGAGCAGAAAGGAGAATTGAGGGGTAAAGTTCTCAAACTGCCTCTCTTGAACGGGCAGTATCCCCTTTAGTATAGTGAAGATCAAGGAGGCCCAGTTGATCTCCATGTTGGTCATGATGGCAACCATGCCATAAACTTTATCGCTGGCCAGCATGTCGAAGGAACCAGTTTTCCCCAAAATAGTTTTCGCCACAACATCATGGAGCAGGCGAAATTCCGATTTCAGAACCACCCGTTTGTCTGAATCTTTAAATGACTTGTCTGTCAAGGACATCGTTACCATCATTTTTTCCTTGACGTCATCTGGGACAGTAAGAGTAGTTGCCTCAACAATCGGCAGATTGAAGAGTTCAGCGAAATACTCCTCAGTGATTTCAATCCGCACACCATTGATGAGACACTGCAGACGGTCACCAGTGACGAGAACTGTGTCGTAGAACAGGTGTAGAATGTCTGGGTAATAATCCGATTTGCACTGAAGAAGAGTCCGGAGTCCGGTTGCAGGTAGGGCTTGGAGAACTGGGATAAATTCCTTATGCTCAGTGTCCATGCTATTGACGAAGTGAATTTGTAGAGCGGTTCGGGTAAGATCGTTGTGAAGAGGTGCCATTTCTCTGTGATTTTTGTCGAGTTTGACGAGGGTTATGGAGGATTTTGAGAGAAAGAGAGGAGTTTCTGCTTTGTGTGAGTTGAGGATAATGGACGAAATCCTTCAGTTGTGGCTAAAGATAGAATTTTGAGCGGGATAAAGCGTGTCGTCGCATTAAATGCACGGGGCGTCTTGTCGTTTAGCCTTCCTCTCACAACATTAAGTGTGATACTAAGGGTGCAGCTCTCCTAGGATTCTCAGTGACTGTGCACCACTGTTGCAACGGGTGGATTCTCGTCTAGGATCGTGGCTGAATCAGTCACTATCTTATGCGGGTAGGGTGCAGCTCATTAAATCTGTCCTTCAGGCTTTACACGTCTATTGGTCTGGGGTCTTCTTGCTGCCCAAGGGAATCATCCATGCCTTGGAAGCATGATTTCGCCAATTCTTGTGGGGTGGTGCCTCGGCCACGGTAGCTTGGGTTGATGTTTGTCTGCCAGTTAATGAGGGCGGGTTGGGGATTCGCTCGATCGCTAATGACAATAGGGCTCTTCTGGTACAGCTTCTATGGAGGGTGATTAGCCGACCTGCTGACTCGATCTGGGTGGAGTGGTTGTACAGCACACGACTGCATACGCGATCGCTTTGGACCATCACCATCTCGGCTAACACTGCATGGAGCTGGAGGAAGCTGATGCAGTTAAGGCAGGTGATTCCACCCTTCATTGATTTTTCTATTGGGAATGGTTCGTCCCATTATTGGAGAGCTACGGGCTGTCCCATTATTGGAGAGCTATCCTAGAGGCCCACTGGCGATGGGGCTGCCAGCAGGGACCCGCCTAAGCTCGGTCATCGACCACCAAGGCTGGAATTGGCCAGGACAGTCGGCGGTGGAGTATTTGGATTTTAGTCCGCACCTTCCACGGGTTCAGCCTAATCGGACCGATGCTATTTGTTGGAAGGGAGCGCCAGATGGCCGACCGACGACACGACTGATTAGGGAGTCCTTACGAGTACGAAGGCCTAGTGTACCTTGGGCATCCTTGTTTGGGGGCCTTTCAAGATCCCTCGACATGAGGTCATACTGTGGTTTGCCATACGTGATCGTTTATCGACTAGAGATAAGGCCTGGGTGGCACAGCGCGCTGGAACCCCTGCTTGTGTTCTCTGTGACGCGCTGCATGCTGAGACTGTGCAACATTTATTTTTTTATTGTCGATTCTCACGCGGCTGTGTTCGGATGCTGAGGCAGAAGATCAGTTGGGGATGGCCGTATCGGGACTGGGGACAGGGTATACGGTGGGCTGCATTGCGATGGCGTGGCCATCATCTCCTACAGTTCGCCTACCGTCACGTTCTTGCTTCGTTGGTATATCACATTTGGCAGGCACGCAACAAGCGCTGGAAAGAAGGGGCTATCACGACTCCAGGTAGGCTGGTTGTTGTTGTCCTCGATATGGCTTGTATGCGGCTTACTGGGACATCGCCCAAGTTCAATCTACAGAGAGCAGCCATTCGACGTCTCTGGCGAGTAGCTTGGTAGTGAGTTGGATGTTGTAGCTTTCGTTTTGTTGGTCTATGCTAGTAGTCTGTTACTGGTTTGCACGTGAGGAGTCACATCCTCACTCATCTGTACATTTACCCCCTTTATATATATATACACGGAACTTACTCCAAAAAAAGATACTAAGTATCTCTACGGGATTGCACAGTACCCGTTGTAAGGTTTCCTGAAAAAGTACCACGACAAAATATGTGCAATTGATGACGTGTATTTATTAAGAACGAATTCGGTCAGTCATTGGTCAAGAAAGGGAAAGCATTTCGGTATCTACACCGTTCTAAGGAAAAATTACCGGTATTATGTGAGGGACAAACCGGTTTCAAAACAAGAGTGAGAAAAAGAGATACTCGATACAAAAAAATATTTGTGACTGAGTTCAGTTTTAGACGAAACTGACAGGGCTAGTGTATATGACCATTACGAAGAAAGTGACTGACTTAGAAAAGGGTTAACACGATCATCAAATTGCACGGTTTGTTATACTGTCTAGGCAACTAATTATATCAATTAATTTGATATAACTTTCCCCCTGACTCCATGCTTGGGCTTTTTTTCGGGATAAATCTAATAAACCTAGATCATTTCGAAAGAAAAGGAACTTAGCTTCTGGTAGCGGTTTGGTCAACTTGGAGGTCGGCTGAGATGTGTTCCAGTCGGACATTTTTCTTCAGCACATAATCTCGTATAAAGTGATGTCGAATTTCAATATTCTTGATCCTTGAGTGGAATACTGGATTCTGTGTAATGGCAATTGCGCTCGTGTTGTCATAGAATATAGGAGTATCGGTTTTCTTAGTGCCATACTCTTCCAGTTGATGTTGTATCCATAAAATCTGAGAACAACAACTTCCAGCTGCCAAGTATTCTGCTTCAGCGGTTGATGTTGCTATCGAAGTTTGCTTCTTGCTGAACCAGGAGATTAACCTGTCACCGAGAAACTGACACGTACCACTAGTGCTTCTTCCATCTATCTTGCAACCGGCATAGTCAGCATCGGTATAGCCATGCAGAGTCAAACTTGAGTCTTTAGGGTACCATAGACCTACATTGGTGGTCCCTCATAGATATTTCAGTATTCGTTCTGCTGCTGTGAAGTGACTCTCCTTAGGATCAGACTGGAAACGCTTACATAGGCAAACGCTATACATAATGTCCGGTCTGCTTGTTGTGAGATAGAGCAATGGACCAATTAATCCTCGGTATTTGGTGACTTCAACTGGAGTTCGATTTTCATCCTTATCTAATTTGATTGAGGCACTCATTGGAGTTGTAGCTTGAGAGCAGTTCTCCATACCGAACTTTTGGAGCAGTTCCCTAGTATATTTGGCTTGGTTGATAAAAATCCCATGCTCCATTTGCTTTACTTGAAGTCCCAGAAAGAAGGTAAGTTCGCCCATCATACCCATTCAAACTGGTCTTGCATCATTTTTTAGAACTGCTTACACAGCTTGGCATCGGTTGACCCAAAAATGATGTCATCTACATAGATCTGAAGAATCAGTAGATGATCACCCTTTGTGAATCTAAACAAAGTTTTGTCAACTCCTCCAATGGTGAACTTGTGATCAGTTAGGAACTTTGAGAGTGTTTCGTACCAGGCTCTTGGTGCTTGTTTCAAACCTTAGAGAGCCTTTTGGTAAACATGATTAGGATGTTCACGATTTACAAAACCGGGTGGTTGAGCAACGTGTACTTCTTCAAATATTGTTCCATTTAGAAATGCACTCTCTTAACATCCATTTGAAATACCGTGAAGTCCTTGTGGGTTGCATATGCCAAAAATATCCGTATGGCCTCAAGTTGCAACTTGTGCGAAAGTTTCATCATAGTCTATTCCTTCTTCCTGCCGGTAACCTTGAGCAACCAATTTGGCCTTGTTCTAAGTAACAAGTCCATCTTCGTTGAGCTTGTTCTTGAATACCCATTTTGTACCAATCATAGTTTGGGTTGGTCTTGGAATGAGAGTCCAAACTTGGCTACGCTCAAACTGGTTCAGTTCTTCTTGAATGGCTTCTATCCAGTTGTCATCCTTTAGAGATTCATCGGTTTTTGTTGGTTGAATCTGAGATATGAATGCATGGCTGAATAGATTTGGATGAGTTTGTCGTCTTGTTTTCATAGGTGCTGTAGGATCTCCTATGATTAGTTTATGAGGATGATTTAGCTTTGTACGATTCCATTTGATGCATTCCCCTTCAGTTGATTCCTCCGGTATGTCTTGAGTAGTCTCAAGTCCAGTATTTCCAGAACCTTCATGTCCAGTATCACAGGGATTGATAGGTTCCATCGGTATCTCAGTAGAATTAATTGGAATACCGGTTTCCTCTGTGATAGTTAAATAAGTGTGATTTGAAACCGGATGATCCCCTTCTTCATCACTTGAGTCTTCAAGATGAGACTTCTCCAATTGGCTGCTTAATCGACTGATGTTACTGGGAGTTTGATCATCGGTTTCTGATTCTTCAAACACCACATGTGCTGATTCTTCAATAGATAGGGTTTTAGTGTTGAAAACTCTGTAAGCTTTGCCGACTAGTGAGTATCCAAGAAAAATCCCTTTTTCTGCTCTTGCGTCAAATGCTGACAACTGATTTTTCCCATTGTTGTGGATGAAGCACTTGCTGCCAAAGGTTCTGAAGTATCCTACTGAGGGAATATTTCGGGTCCATACTTCCTATGGTGTTTTGCCTGTTTCTTGTATATAATTGACCGATTCTGAGTATAACATGCGGTATTAATTGCTTCTGCCTAGAACTTGTGAGATATGTCTGCATCTGCAAACATGGTTCTTGCTGCTTCCTTAAGAGTTCGGTTTCTTCTTTCAGCGACTCCATTTTGTTGTGGTGTCCTAGCAGCAGATAACTCATGGCGGATACCATGGTTTTCAAGAAATTCGGTTAGCATAAAATTCACGAATTCGGCACCTCGGTCACTACGAATTCGGTTTTTATTATTACTTACTGCATTCTTTTAAAAAGTTTCATTAGACTGATGAACCCAAGTAAACCTTGAGAAGTCATCAACTAGTACTAGTGTGTACTTGGCCCCACCAAGGCTGATTACGGGTATAGGTCCGAATAGATCCATATGAAGTAGATCTAGACACCGGTTTGACTCGATATTCCCTTTATTTTTTAAGGTTGATCTGATTTGTTTACCTAACTGACATTCAGTACAGTGTTTATCTTTTAAAAACTTTACGTTAGTTAAACCTCTGACTAGACTATTTTCCTAAGAGCAGAGATAGTTTTAAAGTTTAGATGGTTCAAGCGTTTGTGCCATAACCAGCTTTTGGAATTTTGGGCTATAAGGCATGCTTGTGTAGATACAAATTGATCTCCCCACTGGACTCTATATGTGCCACCGACACTATGTGACAGGTTCAGTATGAGCTCAGTTTGATCTTTCACGAAACATTTTTCTTTTTCGAATGACACTAGGAAATTATTTCGACATAATTGACTAACGCTGATTAAATTATAGTGAAGGTTGTACTAAGTGTACATCCTTCAGAGTAAGGTTCCTGTGAGTAATCACTCCCTTCCCTATTTTTTACCTTTACAATTGTCTCCAAAGGTGAAGATCGGGCCGGTATGTGGTTTCAGCTTTTTCAGCAGTCTCATTTTCTCAGTGTGACAACATCCAGGTACCATACAGATTGGTTCAGCTCCTCAATATATACCTGTAAATATATATATATATATATATATATATATATGCATTCGTACCCAATCTTACTTGGGTCCAGGATGGATTAGGTTCTTAGGTACCCAGATCCGGATAACTTTGATAGTCCATCCAGTACTTGGGTCTATTAGATATCTAATATTTCTAGACCTAGTGACTCTCCCTTTTTAAGCCCGGTATTGTCTACCCCTGTTCTTATGCTCATCAAAGAACCCTTGATTCCCCCTGTTCATCCCTATAAAATATTGGTCTTGACGATTCCATATTAGGTTGAAGATTCCCCCTGTGTTCATGCCTATAAAATATTGGTCTTGACGATTCCATATTAGGTTGAAGTCCTTTTTCAGTTCTAACTAGGGGTATAGATATAGCTAGTATCACTAGCTTGTGAGGAGCAGGCATGGACAAATTAATCCATCCGGTATTCCCGGTGCGTGATGAAGATGCAGCTGGTCCGGTATGTTCCTTAAATCCTAGCCCAGTCTTATCGTTGCTATCCTTCAGATTGCTCTGGATGTTGTCTACTTTCTTCTTGGACTGAGTCCAGGACTGAACAATAGAATTTAACCTAAAATTTTTAGATTTGAGTTGTGCCATCTCTTTCCTAAGTTGCCTCACCTCCTCAGTTAGATCCCCTGATTGATTGAGGTCACCATCGATTGATTGATCAATCGATGTGATAGTATCCTTACCCTTTTGTTGCTTAATTCTCTAAGATAGCTTTCGATATTCATCAGCCGTCTATTGAAGAGTTTGAAGTAGCTCTTCCTTTGTAAATTCATTAGAGATAGATTCACATACCTCATCGTTGGTCATGTTGGCCATCAGACATTCATGATTTTCCCGGTCACTGCTCGTGTCTGACTTATCACTGTCTGAGTTTTCGGAGTCGGAGTCATCCCATGTTTTTCCATCTTTAGCGACCAGTGCCTTTTGATACTTCTTAGTTTTGGTACTAGCCTTCTCTTTTTCTTTCTTAGAAGCTCGGCAGTCTCCAGCATAGTGTCCTTTCCTACCACATCTAAAACAAGAGACATCACTTTTATCAGTTTTATTCTTTGAGGATTTCTTGCCGTCCGAAGTACTGTTTTGGTTTTTGTTCATGAACTTCCCGAATCTTTTCACGAAGAGTGCCATCACTTCGTCGGTCAGTTCCTCAGAGTTTTTTGAAGTTGAGGCTTCTGGTGCTACGAGTGCTTTGATCGGTTGTTCAGTAACTGCTTCTTCCATCCTCGTTTGTAGCTCAATTCATAGGCCTTGAGATCAACAAAGAGATTGTGAACTATTATCTTGCTGAGGTGTTTTGATTCTCTCATGGCCATGGTCTTTACATCACACTCACGAGGCAGATCTTTCATGATTTTAATGGCAACCGGTTTTCCAATGGCAACTCCTTGCTCGTCCTTCTTGTTTTTGAAGACCCATTTAGTACCTATGATTGTTTTTTTCCAGCTGGTCTAGGCACTAAGTTCCAGACTGCCAGCCATTCAAACTGGTTGATTTACTCCTGCATTGCGATGATCCAATCTGGGTCGGCAAGGATTTCAGCTACTTTGCTAAGTTCCTTTTGACTGAGAAAGCAGGAGTGGAGACTTCCATTTATTGTTGAGGCTCGGGTTGTTACACAAGTGGAGGGGTCTCTGATTATCTGTGAGTTTGGGTGTACACGGGTCCACTTTCTTGTATGAGATTGTGATGATTCAGCTACATCGGTACCCGTCATTGTTTCTTCGCTTTGAACAGCCTGATGTTCCGTAGGTTCTGCAGGTTGGGGTAGTACTAACTCTCCTAAAGAGATTTCTATTGTCGAATCAATGGGCTGAGCTAAAGATGATCTCAGTATCTGTTGGAAGTTCACTGACGTCATCAATGTGGAAATTTCCTGTGGGAGGAGAATTGTCATTGCTAGGCTCTGTAGAATCATCATTGCTAGGTGATGTAGAATCATCATTGCTCGGTGCTCCATAAGTTGTTGGAGCAGTGGTTGGCGATGGTCTTGAAAAGAGATCCTCAAATAAAAGATCGAGTTCCATATCGTTCAATGTATTAGAATTTGAAGGTTCGCCCACCGAAGAGGTGCTTGGTTGATCTTTAGTCAACTCTCGTAGAAGTCCGAGTTCTGGACAGATTTGTGCAGAAGCCACGCGGTCTACTTTATCAAATGTCACATTAATCTTTTTGCTCAGTGTATGTTTGCCTCTATCTTCACGATCGATGGCCAAGTAGCACTTGCATCCAAACACTCTCAGGAAAGAGACGTCTGGCACTCTGCGATTGATCAACTCATAGGGAATTCTGTTGACTCTCTTGTGAAGTGAGGCACGATTCTGAGTGAAACAAGCTGTGTTCAGTGCTTCAGCCCACAAGAAGTGGGGTAATCCAGAGTGAATGAGGAGTGTTCGAGTTGCTTCAACTAAGGTCATGTTCTTGCGCTCAACTACGCCGTTCTGTTGGGGTGTTTTTTCCGCTGCGAACTGTTGGTTGATTCCAAGTGATGCATAGAAGTCACTGAGCTTTTTGTTCTTGAATTCGGTCCCATTGTCAGTTCTGATGATTTGGACACTTAGTTGATAGAGGTTTTGAGCGGTTTTAACAAACTCAATGATTAGACCTGGGGTTTCATCCTTGGTTCTGAGAAATTTGGTCCATGTGTAGCGTGAGAAATCTCCACAATAACCAACATATATCTCCGCCCATTGATGGTCTAAGTGCGCATACGTCCACACAGATCCATGTGGATGAGTTCGAGAGGTTTGGAGGTTGAAGCTATATGTTTAGTTAGGTGGGATGCTTTCCTTATCTTTCCCATTTCACACGCCGAGCAGAGATGCTCTTTGTTATATCTGAACGAGGGAAGTCCTTTGAGCAAATTTTCTGATCGCAGTTTGTTCAGGTCTTTGAAAATTGAGATGAGAGAGTCGCTGATGCTAGAGATTGTTCTGATGTAGGGAGGAAGGGGAGATGAGGCACGTCGGTTGGACAGTCTTGAGGTCAATGGAGTAGAGATTTGTCTTTCTGTGGCCAGTGAGTAGTTCTCTTCCATTGTCATCAGTGACGCTACATTTGTTAGTCTCAAAATTCACATTGTAGCCTTTGTCACAGAAGCGTCCAATGCTGAATAGATTTTTGCTTAGTCCATTGACGTAGGAGACTCATTTGATGGTTAGTCTGTCATGGATGAGATCGCCCGTTCCTAGCATGGGTGCAGATTGATCGTTTGCGAAGTAGACCTTCCCGAGAAATCCCTCAAAAAAGTTGCTCAACAGCTCTTTGTTCCAGCCATGTGTGAGGAGCAATCTGAATTTAAGTACCACACATGACGGACCTGCTAAACAAATCAAGTAAGCTTAGGTACGCATTTAAAAATGAACCCATCTTTGATCGCAGGTGGAGAATCTAATGTGTTTGTTGTCAAATTGCATTCTTTATCAGATTGTTGGAGAACTAACTTAAGAACCCAAACACGACAGTCGCTTATGGGATGCAGTTGGGATTTTGGAATCCAGATTTGTCTTTGACTTAATTTCTCATTCTGCTTGATTTTGGATGTGGTATATTTCTTTCTCTTAGTTTCGAGAGTATGATTGTTAAGCTTGGGAGGTACACTTTTAGGACGAGAGCTGTAACGACCCATCCCATACCGGGTGTCACTATAGCATCGGTTCCTACCGGGACTAGTGGGGTTTGGCCAACCACACTCCAACTGATAGTCTAGCCCCACTGTATCACCATTTAACCTTTCAGTGTGCTTCGTGCACTCGCTCACACGCACCTTGAGAAACTTCCCAGGGGGTCACCCATCCCTAGATTGCCCCAAATCAAGCACGCTAACTTCGGAGTTTCTCTAAATGGACTCCCGAAAAGGTAGGTCGACCTTGGTGATATGAGTAGTACTATCAATTCTCTTATAAGATTCTTAGCCTGACATACCCATACATTCTCAATCTCAGGATCCCCTCTCATTCTGGTGTGGATCAGTTCGTTCATGTACCCCTTCGCCTAGAAGCCTGCCAGGAGCCGCTCCTTGTCCGTGCACCTCTCTGATACCGGCGATCACTCCCCGCCATCATCAGCCCCGGGCGTCACATGCCCACCAGCTTCCGCCTGGTTCGTCCCCGAACCAGCATTGTACTGCGAGAGGTTGTGCTCTGATACCACCTGTAAGATCCCGTCCCATACCGGGTGTCACTATAGCATCGGTTCCTACCAGGACTAGTGGGTTGGGCCACCACACTCCAACTGATAGTCTAGACCCACTGTATCACCATTTAACCTTTCAGCGTGCTTCGTGCACTCGCTCACACACGCCCTGAGAAACTTCACAGGGGGTCACCCATCCCTAGATTGCCCCAAATCAAGCACGCTAAACTTTGGAGTTTCTCTTGATGAACTCCCGAAAAGGTAGGTCGACCTTGGTGATATGAATAGTACTATCAATTCTCTTATATGATTCTTAGCCCGACACACCCATACATTGTCAGTCTCAGGATCCCCTTCATTCTGGTGTCGGATCGGTTCGTTCATGTACCGCTTCGCCTAGAAGCCTGTCAGGAGCCGCTCCTTGTCCGTGCACCTCTCTGGTACCGGCGATCACTCCCCGCCCTCATCAGCCCCGGGCGTCACAAGAGCTATGCAATGTGGAAGCATTTTTGCTGAATAGATTGTTATGACGATGTGGAAGTACATCATTGTTTACATAACGATATTTAGATTTTTGAGCATAGAATAAGGAAATACGATCTGCAACATTACAAAAAGTCACTTTTGGAAATGTAAACAAATTGAAAACATAAGAAGTAAGGTTTGAGGCTGGTTTCATCTTCTTATGTGGGACTGTTGCCCTCTTTGCTGAGCCAGATCGAACCTTCTTCGTTTCCTTAGAACTCACTCCTTTGTCTGTGGGTACATGCGATACAGAGTTAGTGAAAGATAAAAGGAGTTTTCCTTGTAATTTGCTTGCATTTACATGTAAAGGGTTCGGGAACAGGACTGGAGGTGGATGGTTTGTAGCGACAGGAAAGTTTTCAAGAGTGTAAATTTTGCTTAACAAAATTGTTTAGCCTGTTCGCCAGTGCTTTCCTGAATTTCAGGGCCAAATGGTGACATGTAATCATCAGAGAACGTTGTCTTTTTAGTTTTGTAGCTATTATTGAGTTCTGTATAATTACACGAGATTTGGGCCCAATCTTTATTCCTCCGTTTCTGTTCGTCAGATTCTATCACCTCTTTCGATCCTACTAAGGGCATTACGTTTTCAAGGCTCAACCCAAAGCATTTAATGTTGTACAGAGGAAGTACTTCATCTTTCTTTGGGTTAGTCGTGAGTTGAAAGCCCAATCCTTCGCGGGGATTAAAGAAGTTCACATCTTTAGGTTTGTTTAGAAAGATGGTTTGATCAGTTTGACCTCTTTTGGTGAGAAGATCCTCTAATTCTTTGATTTTCTTGTATAGGCGAACATGTTCATTAGTGATTAGTTATTGAGAAAACACATTTACTCGTTCTTCTTCGCTGTCTTTTAAGTTCCTACAAGCATCACTAATTTGTTTTCCTTATTTTCTACAAGTTCTCCAAAAGTCTTCACTTTAGTTTCTGACAAGGTTAAGGATTCCTAAAGAATAGCTACCTCTTCCTGTTGTTTGTTTAGTAAAGCATAATTTTTGTCAAAGTTGCTTTGGAGTTCTGAGTAATCCCTACGATGCATGGAGAGCTCGCTTATCCTACATTCAAGTTTAATTATATCATTTATAGATGGGGTGAATACCTCCAGGTCGGATGAAGAGACATCTGTCCTATCTGAGCCGATGCCTGGTTCTTCCTCATCAGAATCATAGTCATTGCTCTTCACCATGAAAGCCACTTCATACTCCTCCTCGTTAGACGTGTCCTCTAGGCATTCCTCTTCCTCAGCAATAATGACAATTCACGCCTCCTTGCGTTGGGAAAGCTGAAACTTCTTCTTGTAGTATTCGGTGTTTTCTTCTTAGGTCGGAAGCATTCTGAAGCAAAATGACCGGGTTTACCACAGTTGAAGCACTTCTTTGAAACTTCAGCTTTCTTTGTTTCAGGTTTTCGAGAGAACGAACTTTTGTTTCCCCCAGAGGTTCGTTGTTTGTTGAAGAAAGATGATGATTTCTTGGCGCTCATCTTATTGACTGTCTCTGGGATCATGGCTAGTTTCTTTCTGATTGATTCAAGTTCGTCCTTAGATTCTTGATCTGATTCAGCGTCGTCTGATGTGTGAGATTGTACGACATGTTTTCTGTGGCGACCCTACTTTTCTAATTACGATTAGTGGCGGATTTCCGCAACGTAAGCTGCGGAAGGCCCATCTAATTAAAACTTTTCCCAAATAATATACATTACTATAAAAGTCCGTCTACATCGTCTTCACTATACACGGGCCAAAGCCCCAAAAATGTCAAAAGACCAAAAGCCCTAACACACCGCTCCACAGGTCTTCATCCATGTACCGCACCGCCCTCAAAAGTCCTTGGAGCACCGCCAGCAGCACGTAAACACTGAGCAATTTGCTCATTAGGTGAATAAAATGCATGTATGCAAGTGTGCACTCAATCCCAATCCCAATATCTCACATGATATAATGCACACTCTTTCTTTTCCCACATTCCTATTTCACACAACACAGGGCCCTAGGTTAGGCTCGACACCTCCGCGCGCAATAGACTACTGGGAGGCCACCCCAAAGCCTCGCGGCGAGCTACGCCGGTAGTGCACTGATCGATCACGTCAATGTCCTCCTACCAGGTCGTATATCTCCCGCACCAATCAACAAGAAAACCCCATCCGGCGGTATGCACCTCGAATCGATCACGTCCGAGTAGACATATCGATCACGTCTATCTCCGCCAGGTGCCCAGTGAGCCCAACCTCGACTCCGCTAAGAGTCGCCAATCACAAACATCTCATTCTACCCCGTACGTCCATATCTCGTGTCCTATCGTCACATCATGGTATAACCATTTTTCGCTCTAACGTGATATGCACGTGCCATGCATATAAAAATATCATAAAACATGATTTATATAAAACGTACGTAAAACATATAAATCACATAAGTCACGTAATTCACATAATCACATGAAAACACATAGATCACACATGTGTTTACGCATTGTAGATGGATGATCCACCTACCTGTCCTCCTGATACAGTTAGTCACGAAGTCGGGTAAATTTCCTACGCTTCGATCCTCTGAATATTGAAAATATTTTCACATCAATAAATTTACTAAGTCATATAAGTTTTGAAAATGCTAAAATTATCAAAACCCTAAAATTCATGGAAACCTTAGAAATAATGAAATTCTTGAAAATAAATAAACCCTAAAATATTAAAAATTTATTAACTAAAACACATGTCGAAATCCTTGATGGTGTCGAAATTCTCATAAGACACATCTCGAGATTATTCTATGAAGGAATTTCGAAATCTTTGTTAACATGAAATGTCGAGATCTTTAATTGAAAAGAATTGTCGAAATACTCATACAATGTCGAGACTCATTATTGAAAAGTAAATGTCGAAATTTCTTTATAATGTCGAGAATTTCATTATTTTAATAAACTTGCCAAAATCTTTTGTTAAAGAAACAGATGTCGAGATCTATTAAGTCTTATAAATGTCAAGACCTCTTATTATATATATATCATCAAACAATCTCGAGACCTCTTAGTAAATATCGAGACAATATTGTGTATGTCGAAATCTAATTATGCTAGGATAAAATTGTCAAGATCTCATTATTGAAAAAAACAATTGTCGAACTCTTTTATTGAGGAGCAAATATCGAGATCCTTAGCCAGCTTATCGAGATCTTTTATGTGAAAGCAATGTCGAGATCCTCCTATCGCATTCTCGAAATCATCTCAGTAAAGCATTCGAAATCCTTTTATTATTCATATTGAAATTTCCTCATCACATCTCGACATCTTTATATCTCGAAATCAAGTTGTGCCAGGGTTAAATCTCGAAATCTATTTACAAGGTCTTATTATGTCTTGAAATTCTATAAGTGTCGAGATCATGATTTGCAAATTTTTTTTTTTGGAATAGTTCCCGTGTATATATGTAAAATAAAGGTCGATGTACAAGGTGGGTAAGGGGTAACCCCTCACAAGCAACCAGTAACAGACTACTGGCCCAAAAATAAAAAGAAAATGATCACAGTATAGACTACCACGCAACACGCCAGAGGCGGCGAATGGCTGCCCGTTGGAGCTCAAATCTAGAAGATGTCCACTGAGTCGCAGACACACCATATCAAGAACCGCAGCCACCAGCCTGTCAGGAGTCGTGATGATCCCTTCCTTCCAGCGCTTGTTGCGTGCCTGCCAAATATGATAAACCAATGATGCCAAAACGTGACGGTAAGCTGCCGCAATAAGATGTTGTCCTCGCCACTTCCTCGACGCCCACGTTATGGCCTGGGGCCAATCCCTAAACGGCCATGACCAGCGAATACGTCGTCTCAGCAGTCGAAGACATGACGAGAGAAACCGACAATCGAAAACCAGGTGTTGAGCCGTCTCGTAGCGGAGCACATCACATAGGACACAGGCGGGGGTACCCGCTTGCTGGGCACCCATGGCTTATCCCTCGTAGACAAGCGGTCACGTATACTCAGCCAAAGTATAATCTCATGCCTAGGCACCTTTAGAGGTCCCCAAAAAGGGATGCCCAAGGTACAGGTTGCCGTCGAAATCGAAGTGCCTCCTAATCAAGCGGGTCGTTGCACAGCCATCAATCGCCCCCTTCCATAATATCCTATCTCTCACGGCCGGGTCAACAGATGGAAGATGGCGGCTGAAGTCAATGTATTCGGTCGTAGTCTGGCCTGGCCAATTCCATCCATGGGCAGCAATGACGGCGCTCAACCGGGTTCCTACCGGAAGCCCCATGGCGATCGGGCCTCGCGGGTAGCGACCCAGTAGTGGCGCCTCCTGTAGCCATGGGTCCTCCCACAACCAAATAGTCGAACCATCGCCGATCCGAAAGGAGACAAGTGGAAGGATGGTCGCTCTCAGCTTCATAAGTTTCCGCCAACTCCATGATGTGTTGGCTGAAACAGGAACTGCCCATATCGACCTGGCTTGGAGTCGTGTACTGTAAAGCCAATCTACCCAAACAGAGTCTGGCGTACGTCTAATTACCCTCCATAGAAGCTGCACAAGTAGCGATTTGTTATCCGTAGCAATGGAACGAAGTCCCAAACCACCCTCGCATGATGGTAGACAGAGATCCTCCCACGCGACCTTAGCCGGTGACCCTCCCCATAGGAACTGCCTAAATCGGGACTCCAACGCATGTACGACGCCCTTAGCAAAAGAAACACCCCCGACCAATAGACATGCAATGCTTGAAGAACAGACTTAATCAGTTGGACCCTCCCCGCATATGACAAGGACTGATTCAGCCATGATCCAAGGCGCACATCAACTCGCTGTAGAAGCGGAGCGCAATCCCCAACCGTGAGTCGTGATGCTATCAGCGGCACCCCCAAATAGCGCACAGGTAACTGTCCCAACCGAAAACCCAGAAGGCCCTGTAGCTGGACCTTTAAACCCTCCGCATTCCGTGACAGAAACATCTCGCTCTTATCGGGATTTGGGTATAAGCCTGACAGGGTCGAGAATCCGTTAGCGCGTTCTGTAGAACACCCACAGAAACCGCATCAGATGGGAAAATAGAAGAAGATCATCCGCGAAAACCAGCATCGACAGCAGGTTGGCCTCACATCGCCAATGATAGCGGAATCGCGGCTCCATCAGAATCCTCTCTTCAATAATGCCATGAAGGACCTCCATAACTAGCGTAAAGAGGTACGGCGAAATTTCAAAGCACTGTTAACATAGCAATCTCGAAAATTTGAGGTGCTAAATTAAACCTATAATTCACGAAAACACCCTATGTCTCGATCGAAACCCTATTGTACTTATTTCCAATCGCCTGAAAGCTTCCTTCTACTCAGAAATTCTTGTGTCATATGAATACCCAAGCTCCTTAAAATCGAAATATAATATATATATATATATATATATATATATATTATATATATATATATATATCCTTAGAAATGGCTTCAAAAATCATGTTGACTCCGGAAAATCTTACACCCCTAAAATAACAAGTTTTCTACAAGGGTATAATAGTTCCTACGAACACTCCATGCGTTGTTAGCTCTCAAATCAATTAAATCATTATGAATCTAAGCCTAATCATAACCATCTAGGGTTTTCTTAAGTACGATATCCTTTAAACCTCTCAGTACGCTTAACTAAATACGAATTCAGTGTACGAAAATAATTTCAAACTATCTAAGGTTAAGAACTTTACCTCACTATTACAAGTCGAACTTTTGAATGGTAAAAGCCTTCATGAGTTGTTGATTTTGATATCTTCTGTTTGATTTCCTTCCTTCCTAATGATGGTTTCTCTTTACGTAAGATTTATGATATATATTAGCTATGTATATATCACTAGGACTTTGTGAGGATTAAACTAGGTGGTGACAAGCTTTCTTAAGCCTAAAGTAATCCATTAACGTGATTTTCATTAGTTTGTTTGGGCCTTTAGAGTCAATCAGCTAGTTCAATTATAACCCAATCTAATTTGTACCCGATCACCCCTGTATCAAGTTTTAATAAGGGTAGTTCTAAATTATCATAGTTAATATTTTGTTCTTCAATTCACCTTGGAAACACATAGATCACACATGTGTTTACGCATTGTAGATGGATGATCCACCTACCTGTCCTCCTGATACAGTAGTCACGAAGTCGGGTAAATTCCTACGCTTCGATCCTCTGAATATTGAAAATATTTTCACATCAATAAATTTACTAAGTCATATAAGTTTCGAAAATGCTAAAATTATCAAAACCCTAAAATTCATGGAAACCTTAGAAATAATGAAATTCTTGAAAATAAATAAACCCTAAAATATTAAAAATTATTAACTAAAACACAATGTCGAAATCCTTGATGGTGTCGAAATCCTCATAAGACACATCTCGAGATTATCTATGAAGGAATTTCGAAATCTTTGTTAACATGAAATGTCGAGATCTTTAATTGAAATGAATTGTCGAAATACTCATACAATGTCGAGACTCATTATTGAAAAGTAAATGTCGAAATTTCTTTATAATGTCGAGAATTTCTTATTTTAATAAACTTGCCAAAATCTTTTGTTAAAGAAACAGATGTCGAGATCTATTAAGTCTTATAAATGTCAAGACCTCTTATTATATATATATATCATCAAACAATCTCGAGACCTCTTAGTAAATATCGAGACAATATTGTGTATGTCGAAATCTAATTATGGTAGGATAAAATGTCGAGATCTCATTATTGAAAAAAACAATTGTCGAACTCTTTTATTGAGGAGCAAATATCGAGATCCTTAGCGAGCTTATCGAGATCTTTATGTGAAAGCAATGTCGAGATCCTCCTATCGCATTCTCGAAATCATCTCAGTAACGCATTCGAAATCCTTTATTATTCATTTCGAAATTTCCTCATCACATCTTGACATCTTTTATATCTCGAAATCCAGTTGTGCTAGGGTTAAATCTCGAAATCTATTTACAAGGTCTTATTATGTCTTGAAATTCTATAAGTGTTGAGATCATGATTTGCAAATTCCAACTTCTTATATTCAAAAGACTGAGGACTCACAAACTACTAAATCCTAATATCAAAGCACTGTTAACATAGCAATCTCGAAAATTTGAGGTGCTAAACTAAACCTATAATTCACGAAAACATCCTATGTCTCGATCGAAAATCCTATATTGTACTTAATTCCAATCGCCTGAAAGCTTCCTTCTACTCAGAAATTCTTGTGTCATATGAATACCCAAGCTCCTAAAAATCGAAATATATATATATATATATATATATATATATATATATCCTTAGAAACGGCTTCAAAGATCATGTTGACTCCGGAAAATCTTACACCCCTAAAATAACAAGTTTTCTACAAGGTATAATAGTTCCTACGAACACTCCATGCGTTGTTAGCTCTCAAATCAATTAAATCATACGAATCTAAGCCTAATCATAACCATCTAGGTTTTCTTAAGTACGATATCCTTTAAACCTCTCAGTACGCTTAACTAAATACGAATTCAGTGTACGAAAATAATTTCAACTATTTGAGGTTAAGAACTTTACCTCACTATTACAAGTCGAACTTTGAATGGTAAAAGCCTTCGTGAGTTGTTGATTTTGATTCTTCTGTTTGATTTCCTTCCCTCCTAATGATGGTTTCTCTTTACGTAAGATTTATGATATATATTAGCTATATATATCACTTAGGACTTTGTGAGGATTAGACTAGGTGGTGACAAGCTTTCTTAAGCCTAAAGTAATCCATTAACGTGATTTTCCATTAGTTGTTTGGGCTTTTAGTATCAATTCAGCTAGTTCAATTATAACCCAATCTAATTTGTACCCTTTTTATTGAATTCGATCACCCCTGTATCAAGTTTTAATAAGGGTAGTTCTAAATTATCATAGTTAATATTTGTTCTTCAATTCACCTTGTATCAAACTACCTTATTTCACAAAATTACATAACTAATTACAATGAAATCCCGTATTTAATTTTTAACGGGTATTACATTTTCCTTTTGAAATTTTCGAGCTTCTGTTGCTTGACTTAGAGGTCACGCGTGCAATGGGTTCCATTTCGACATTTTTCTTTCCTTCTTTCGTGATCTCTTTGCGTAGTGGGAATATTGAAAGAGGTTATCATGTAGGGAATGAATGTCCATAGCATCTAGATCTTTGTTCTGCTACTTAACAAGAACTGCAATCCATCCCCACTTAGGTTGAAGTGTGGAAACGAATTTGATGTTGTGCTCAAGGTTTGAACGTTGTTTGTTGATCTTCCTCATCTCTGAAGATAAAAATGTGCCTAAGAGGTGGGGTTGAATTAAGCTTATAAAAATTTATGCTTCTTCTTTTTCACAAATCCTAAGATGTAGTGACTTAGAGATGCCTACTGATGCTTATAACGAGTATTCCTGATATATCCTAGTAACGTCAGATGTGTGTCGGGTCTGCCTCACAGCGAAAAGAAAATAACTTTATACTAAATGCGAGATAGGATTTTATAGAGGTATATCCCGTACTGGGGTTTACTCCTCTCCTTGGGGTTTGCTCCCCAAGAGTTTAACAATCACTATAATGCACCGTAGCTGGATACAAAACTGATTGATTAGTCTAATACACAACCGAAAACAAGTCGAACACTAGACACACTAGGTTACAACACGCCGAGTTCGTTCCTCGGAATCTCGTGATCCCGACAGACACAGCTCGCTACCAAAGGCCCCGGAAACTCGTCCTTCACTTCACGTTTTGCGTAAACGTCGACATTGCCTCCTTGTTCAGTTATCTATATAACATGCAAAGATATATCATGAGTGAATTTGCTCCCCTGTCTAAGTGTTGATATCTCATGTCACGCTAATAATATATCATGATTGCAAAATTTTAAGTTACCCGTAAGTGTGTTCCCCTGCCTAAGTGCGCATTTCCAAACATGATTCACGCATGAGACAATCATCACAGCAGGCACTTATCACTTATAAAAAAATCTCACAAAACGTTAATTAGCGCAGGTAAGTGTCAGAGCATCATTGTAACTGAGCATAAGATCACGCATCGCACATGAAAGCATCACAGATATATCGTAAGATCAGAGCAAAATATTGAGCATCGCATAAGAGCAAAATATTATATATTAGGGTTGTTCGAACTTCCCTACATAGCTTACCTTCCAAACACTACTTCCAAACACCAAACACTTAGACGCTAAACGCCTAAAACTTACCTTACTCCCCCTTCATTACCAAAAGGAGGGAGACACCGAAAAAACATCCAAAAAGGGAACGAAAGGATATATCCTAAGGGTAACAGGATCAGAACAGAGTGGAAGGCAGCCTACTGGCTTGAAGTGCCTTCGGAATCAGCGTATTTAGAAGGGATTTCTTAATCATTTTGGAAAGCTTGGACAACTTCAACGACAGTTCAATGTACTGCTCTTTGATTTTTGCAGCGCTTCTGGTTGTCAGCCTTGATGTCAAAGATATCACAGCGGATCGCTGAGATTCCTTCCTTCTCGATGCTGAGCTCGTCCTCATAGTCGTCGTTGTCGCTCTTAACCTTCGCCATTCTTTTAGAGGCGGACCTTTTCTGGGCACTGTCTACTGACCTCTTCTCCTTGGCCATGGACCAACCTTGACCTTTCGAGTAGTGAATCCCATGCATTTCAGAGTTATCAGATCCACGACGTGGATAGCCCTGTCTTCCCATGCCCGGGGCAGAAGTATATCTTTGCACTCAAAGAAATGAGTGAGTAACATCCCGTAGAAAAGTGCTTTGTCTCGGCTCTCGAAGGCTTGGATCATGTGCTTCAGGATGACATAACCGAGATTGACCTTGCGACTAGGAGGTATCATGTGAACAGCATAGGTGCTCATGAAGTTCATTATCGTTGAGTGGCCTCCACTGGCGATCTTTGCACTCAACAGGGTCATATTGAGCAGCTTATGCAGGAAAAAGTAGTCGATGGGGAGTTAATTGAGGGCTTCACCGTCAGAGAAACGGGGCTTACTGCGGGTATTCAAAAGGGTAAGGAAGACATCACTGATGTCAAAATCATCAGCGTGGCACCAGTCGTTCATATCGTAGTGGCAGAAGGCTTCATCGGAACCCCTAGCATTGTATTTATCTTCTTAGTGGTCCAATTGATTCTGCCTCCCAGCACGTAAGAGTGGATGCAGATTTGCTCTTCGTGCTCCTCATAGTCGAAGTTGGCATAGAATAGTTTGACGGCCTCTGGGTTGTCAATACTAAGGAAGAACTCCCAGCCTAGGTTTTTTAGCCATGTGATTACTGTCCCTGAGGCCTACTTGTTGAACGCAACTCCACAACCTCTGGCGATATCTCTGTTGCTGAAGCTTTTGTAGTTGGTTCGGGCGCTTTCTTCCAGAAGAAAAGGGATTCAACAGGGATCCATTTGCTTTGGAAAGATCAATAGAAGGTATGTCGGATTGTTTTGGGTTTGTTTTGGGGATGGCTGAACTTCTTCAAGCAGCGACGGTGGTTTCTCAGGAGTTGGGGTTGGTGATGGTTGTTTCGGGGTTTCTTCAGGAATTTCTTGACTTGAAGAAGAGTTTGTAGGTTCGGGAGATGGAGTAGGATTTTGAATATCTGAGTTTCCTAAAGAAACTAAGAGGCTGAGATAAGATCTCTACGAATTTCTTCCTAAAATATCATAATCACATTCTAAGGAAAGATTTGGAGATTCAAGATTCCTAAAATAATATTGATAATTAAAGGAAGATCTTATGCCGGAATAATCTACGAATCTTATCTAAAATACCAAAATACACTTAAGAGTATGAACTTTAAGATGCGAAGGTAGTCTAGGGCTGAAAGAATATACTATGGTAGAATACTACGAATTTCTACCTATAATAACATTTCTTGAGTAAATGGCAGAATTAGACAGATTTACTAACCTTACTTAGCTCGATGATTCCCAATCAATCACGGATGTCGCAAAATCTTGCCTCAATTAGGGGCTTCGTGAAGATATCAGCAAGCTGATCATTTGTTCCTACGAATTCCACACTGATATTCCCCTTCTGAACATGGTCTCGTATAAAATGATGTTTAACCTCTATATGCTTTGTACGAGAATGATGCACGGATTCTTAGTAATACTAATAGCACTAGTGCTATCACACAGAATAGGAATTTTGTCATAATCTAATCCAAAATCACTAAGGGTTTGTTTCATCCAAAGAACTTGTTGACTGATAAGTTATGATTTTCGCTATTTTTATGCCCTATAAACATGTGTTATTGGTCATTATAAATTAAATTATACATGAATATATTATATAAGTGCATTGCAGATGTCAAAAGCAAAAGTCACGGAAAAACAGAAGAAGTTGGCGTGGAGTGAAATTGGTAAATTTTGGAATTGCATGAGTAGTGGCAAATTTGATCATGGGCGTGGCCCTACTTCAATTCTTTGTTCTCCTATAAAGAACGAACACATGAAGCAAAGGGGAGACAACGGTGGGGCAAGAAACTTACAAACCACACACCTCATTTTTCTCACCTCACCAACCAAGCATCTCAATAATATGCAACGGCCCTTAAGTCCAACCTAAGCCAACAAGAAGAAACGGTTCAACAATTGACGGCACAAGGATGCAATAATCAAACTGAGGAGCAAATCATGGAATAAAGGAATGCTACACCCACTAAGCACGTAGGACTATCACTTTTCATAGAGTGCAAGGCCATTTACTATCAATAAGTTGGCAACTCACACCACAACAGCTCCAAGACGAAGCAATTTAGACGCACACCTCCTTTATCTCACCAACCCAAGCCACATATCAGCCCGCAGCTCAGACGAAGAGTCCTCTCACGCAACGGAGATCCCGACGGAACTAGGCGTGATCCGTTCGTCGTGATAGTCAACGTTCGTACATCGTCTTACGCAAAAACAGGAATCTTCACCTCTGTCTTTCGTATTTTTCGCTTATTAATATGTGTGTTTAAGTTTATTTGTGGTTAAGGCGTATTAAGCCGGATTATAATTTCGTATTGATGTATTTTGTTTAATCGTATGAGTTAAGTTACGTGTTCTATATTTGAGTTAATGCTTGCGTATGCCTGATCAACATATGCTTGATTATTGATTGGTTTATGAGACTGAAAAAGTGATTAGACCGGTTAGAACAATAAATATAGTGCACCACGATGGAATTCGGTTTCGTCCGTGTGGTTTCCGAGACCTTAGGCGCCGGAAGCGTTTGAGCTCGGGGAAATTCATAAAGCCGAATGCGTGCGGGGTAACTACAGTCATATAGGAATATAGTTGATTGGTTCACTTTTGCATAGGGTTTCTAGTTACGTGAATAACGGGTAGCACGTACGTTAGGAATTCTACCTTAAGTAGATTCGTATTGGTTAAATATAGACGACTGCATGAATACGTAGGATTAATCTGTGCCGAATATGTGCTTTAACCACGCTTGTCATTAATTGATAAAAAACCGTTATCTTTATTTGCACTTTTCTTAAAATCGGCTTTTCTATCTGCTATGCACCATCATAGAGCTCATTTCAACTTCGTACATCATACAAGTGACAGTACACACACTGAGAGGCCACCCTAGTTCGCAATTTGCATTCGACTCCATGGCACCTTTTTAGCCCAACACGGTCCACATTGGGAGAGTAACGACGCCTTTTCGGTCTAATGTGGCCGTCATTGAGAGGCAACGATATTCATCTTTGTGGCACCTTTTTAGCCCAATGCTATCGACGTTGGGATGCTAATAACGCCTTTTCGACCCAACGGTCGACATTGTACGCAAATTGCTGTACACATTGGGAGGCCAATAACGCCTTTTCAGCCCAATGCGGTCCTGAAGGTGCCTTTTTAGCCCAGTTCGGCCTAGCACACGGGCGCTTCACGCTGGTAGCCCACTCCGAGGTTGCCATCACCCGAGATAACCTCGGTTGTCGCGTCTTCCCTCAGGTCGCAGTTCCCGTCCTAAGGGTCTTAACCCAATCATAATCGTAATTTCGGCGACGCCTTAACGCCGTCATGGTGACATTGGAGAGCCGTGACTCGACAGTGCAGTCGACAACAGATGCCCATATCGGCAACTATACATCGTTCACAGACGATTTTGACTCATGCACCCTCTCGCGTTTATAACTTTCGTACTAAGTGTGCATGCTCGTGATCATGTCGTGAATCATATGAATATACGTGACATGCCATAAATAGTAAATAAAACATATCACATAATTTTCACATTCGCACGTAGTCACATAATTTATGCAAACGTAAAAGTCATGTGTTGTTGTTGAAGTGTAGTCTCCAGTTACCTGGCGTCCGTAGATTAGCTACTATTGATTTGATGAAATCCCTAAGCTTCGACCTTAAGCACAAAATAATGATATTAGTACCTTATCTGATTTACTTGGCTAACTAGTTTGCTAATCTTTAATTCTTTGAACTGGTTTTAGACTTATAACTCGGGGCACCTGCATAACTCGTGAACTTTACTTAGCCTCATATGATTCGTGAACTTATATAGCTCACTAAATTCCAACTGACTCGTGAGGTTGCTTCGCGAACTTATTTAGTTCGTGGAGTTTATAAAATTCGTCCTTAAGCTATTTGCTAGCCTGTCCGGTGAATTTCCTAATATTTCATCCTTTAAATGCGAAAAGGCTATAAAGTCAGTCTATAAATTATATTAATTGACTACGTAAATTTTTGTTCCAAAATTCTATAAAAAACAACGTCTGTCTGTACCGAAATTGACCCTGAAACACTGGTAGGCAAATTATGATCGGACATTACGAGAGACTATGCTCATTGGACTCAGAATATTAAAACGTTTTTATCTAAGGGGTCCAATTCGCGGAATGACCTAATTCGTGAAGTTCATTTCTAGTTCGCAAAGTCTACTCCCATTGTCGAGTTCACGAACCTCTTGATTCGCCAAATAGACACAATTCGCGAAATGCTCCTTAATTCGCGAAATACTCTAATCTCCATTCGCCACCTTAGGATTTGCGAACTTGTTGTGCCTCGTTTTGCGATCTATGATCCGCGATTTGTCGAACCCGCAAACCATCATTTCGCGAATCCATGTGACGGGGCTTTTTGAGTTCGCCAAACTCCCTTCCTCTCAATTCGCGAACTCTATGTCTCCTTCTCTTGATTCGCGAAAACTCCACGCTTACCTCATGGTTCGCGAACTCCTTCGGGTTCGTGAAATTTGCCCTTCTCTTCTTGGTTCGCGAATCCACTATTTCGCGAAGCCGTATGATTCGCGAATCATGCATCGCCCGTGAATTGTCCTATACTGCGAAGTCTCGCATCACCACTAAGTTCACGAGATTCTTGGTTCGCGAAGTACGTCCCGGGTTCGCCAAAGGTTCGGTTCGCAACTTTTACGGGTTCGCGAACCTCATCATGTCTAGGGTTCGCGAAATCCCCATCGCGACCCTTAATTTTCGATCTGAATGTTACTTTCTCACGAACATGATGAAGACGAAGAACTTCAAAAACATCCGGGAGGATGGCTGGTGCTGGCCTGCTCGCACATCGACAGAATACCTGGATTTCGAGCACTTACTCCCACAGGTCAGACCTTCTGAGGAGGATACGATCACCTGGAGAGCTGCTCCGAATGGTATCTTCTCTACACGATCGGCTAGAGAGAGTATTCGCAGGCGGCGTCCTAAGGTCCCTTGGCACACGCTCTTCGGAGGCCACTTGCCATTCCTAGACATGAGATCATTCTGTGGCTTGCTATCAAAGATAGGTTGGCAACTAGAGACAAGCCTTGGGTCGCGGCTAAGGCGGGTTCCTCTACCTGCCTACTTTGTGACACTCAGGAAGTTGAGACCAGTAGGAACCTGTTCTTCGACTGCCCTTTCTCCAGACATTGCATACGCATCCTCAGGAGGAAGATGCGCCTCGGTTGGCTGGTTGGGGACTGGCCGGCTGGCATCAGGTGGGCGGCTCGACGCTGGAGGGGAAAGCACTTAGCTAACTTAGGCCCTCGTCATGCGTTGGCCTCGTTGGTCTACCACTTGTGGATGGAACGTAACAGAAGATGGCATGTTGGGAGACAACGACAACCAGGTCATATTATGGCTGATATTGAAACATTACTTTGCCTTCGTCTGTCAACTCTCCCCTCTAAGTATACGCTACAATCTCGTGCTCTACGGCGGGTGTGGCGTATTGCTTGGTAGGAGTGTTGTTTCTTTGTCGGGTGGTCTTGTTTTCCCTTTTCAGGTGGTCTCGGGCTGCTCATGACTCATCCACTCTTCCATGTTGGTTTCGCTGGGAGGCCTGAAACCGTGGACTCAGGGTGGACCTCATCTTCCATGTTGTTCGCCTTCCCCTCCTTTCCTCTCCTTTTCGCTCTGGCAATGTGCTCTGCTTCCTCCTTTCCTAGTTTCTTTGTAGGTGGCTGCTTTGGGGGCTTTCCCGAGCTGTAGGTGTCCCTTGCTTGCGCTGCTGGAGGACCTCACTTGGGTGCTGTGGCCTGTCTTTGGCGGAAAGAAACAGGAGTTTGGCGTCATCACGCCTGTTCCCCGACCGGCCTCGCGGACGCACTTGTTGCGTGCCCCTTCCGCTTTTAATTCCTTTTGGAATTTCTTTTGGTGCGCCTGCACATTATTCGCACGTCACTCGGCTGCCCTGCTGGCATTGCATCTGGTGCCTGGGTCCGTTGATTGGAGAAGGGATTTGGACACCTTCTGTTGCCTTTGCTTTTCTGATTAGCTTGTACTTTTGTTTGGCCTGGTCTTGTTTGGGACCTTGTGGTGTCTGGGCTGTTCCGGTTTTTTGATGTGCTTGCTGGTCGGTGTTTCATTACGCTTGTCGCGTCGTGAGCGTCATCATGTACGCTAACCATGTACTCCTGTTTCTTTCTTTTATTTAGTGAAAATTACCAAAAAAAAATCACGTGAACTAAAAAGTGCCATTTTGGCATACTTTCGTGTGTTAAGTCTTAAGAACTTCAAATGAAAACCCTAAACCGAAGCTATCATAACCACTATTTGTGTACATATTCGTGTGATTCCATCCTTAAGCATGTCAATCTAGAACTTAGAACCTAAAATCATAAGATAAAAATGATAAGAACATTGCAAAGATTTATACCTTCTTCAAAGCTAACTTTCTTTTTTTTTGGGAATTGGTAACTAAATATGAAAAACAGGGGTACAGAGCAGCGGCATGATATCGCTCATGCCGCATCAAACGGTAATGTACGACAGACCAGACAACACCATAGACCAGGTAACCCAGACAACCTACAAGGTCCAAAAGACCTAAGCCCCGAGAGAGAAACACAAAAGACCAAAAGCAAAGGCAAAGTTGGTGTCAAAACCACAACAGTCAGCCGGTTCCTGGCACCAGGTGTAGTGCCAGCAGGGCTACCCAGCAGAGTGCCAACAAGTGCAAGACGCACAAACAGAAGACAGAGTCACAATGGAAATGCTTCTGGCGGAGGAAAAGGCATCCGCAGATCTGGTCAAAGAAAGCGTACACATGGCACCACCAGTTTTCCATGCCGCAAGCCAGATGGGGACGTCGCCATGGCCAGGTAGTCACCACACACCTGCAGGGAGCGACGCAAGCAGGGGAACGAGCAACATCGGGGTCCAAAGCTCACCTGCCGGCCTGCACACACACAAAGCAAAGGAAGGCCGAGAGGAAGGACCAAATAGTACAGAGCAACAAAGCGGAAAGAAGGGAAAGGATACAAGGTCCCTGGACCTAGGTCCAAGGTCCAAGGTCGACTATGCCCAAGCAATTCGCCAGGACCCGTCGTAAAGCGCACAGCTGCAAGGCAAATTTGGGCGATAGGGTAGACAGACGTATGCTGAGTAGGGTCTCGATGTCCATCACAATTTGCTGAGGTGTGCGTCGCCTACCGTCATGCCATCTCCTATTCCGTTCAGCCCACAGATGGTAGATTAAGGAGGCAAGCACATGGCGCGGGCCCAGTGAGGCTAAGTGCCGACTACGCCAGCGTCCAGCCGCCCAATGTATGCCCTCGAACCAGTCCCTAACAGGCCACCCAAACCGCATGTGGTCCCGGAGCATCCTGAGGCAGCGATGCGAAAACCTGCAATCAAAGAAAAGGTGGCGAGTAGTCTCTGCCACCGCATCGTCACAGAGAAGGCAAATTGAAGTACCCGCGGCCGCAGCCACCCAATGCTTGTCGCGCGTCGCTAGTCTGTCTCGTATTGCCAGCCATAAGATAACTCATGTCGAGGGATGGAAATCGGACCCCCGAAGAGCGTGTGCCATTGTACGATAGGGCGGCGAAGGCGGATTCTATCCCTGGCCGAGTGAGTGGAGAAAAGGCCATTCCCAAAAGCAATCCATCTCACTGTGTCCTCCTCCCCAGGGTGAAGTGGAGGAAGGAGCGGGCCAAACTCCAAGTATTCAGTCGTGGTTTGCGCAGGCCAGTGCCAAGTATTATCGGTGATGACGGAACTCAACCTCGAGTCAAGAGGCAGCCCCATGACCTGCGGTCCGCGAGGGAATCTCTCAACAAGAGGGCACGGAAGGAGCCAAGGGTCCGTCCAGAGACGGGTATTAATGCCATTGCCGATGCGAAACTCAATAAGGGGGCGTATGGTATGGCGGAGATTCAGGAGTTTCCTCCAAGTCCAAGATGTCGTCGCTGAAGGTCTGATGGACCAAAGAGAGCTGTTATGCAGCCTTGTTCGTCGTATCCAGGTAGCCCAGATGGACTTGTCATCCCCCTCCAACACACTCCAAATAAGTCGCATAAGTAGGGCCTTGTTGTCCGTCTCAACCGACCGTAGTCCGAGACCCCCCCTCCTTCCTGGGAACACAGATATCTTCCCAAGCAACCTTCGCGCTCGATCCCCTCCAGAGGAAGGACCTAAGCCGGGACTCAATGGCCGAATGATGCCCTTGGGAAGCAAGAAAACACCAGCCAAATAAGTATGAATACCAAGGAGAACCGACTTAATGAGTTGGAGCCGGCCAGCATAAGATAAAAAAAGATTCGTCCAGGAGCCAAGACGGCGATCAATGTTGCATAAAAGAGGGTCGCAGTCTACAATCGAGAGCCGCGAGGTAATCAAGGGAACACCGAGGTATCGGACAGGAAGTGAACCCGAGGGGAAGCCCATGATGCCTTGAAAGGTGCTCTTCAACCGCTCAGCTCTTTTGGAGGTGAACATCTCACTCTTCGTGATGTTAGCTCTAAGGCCAGCAAGGGAAGCAAAGAGATCAAGGCTTTCCTTAAAGATGCTTACCGATCGGGCATCACCGTGCGAGAATAAAAGCAAGTCATCGGCGAAGGTAAGCATGAAAAGTGCCATCGAATCGCATCGCCAGTGGAACTGAAAGCATCCCGAGCGCCGGATCCGATCCTCAATAATGCCATGAAGAACTTCCATCACCAAAGTAAAAGGTATGGGGAAATAGGGTCACCTTGCCGAAGGCCACGTTTCCCCTTGAAAAACCCTTCGGGCCGCCCATTAATATTGATCGAGTAGCATGGTGAGGTAAGACACGAGTGGATCCATCCGATGAAGGCATTAGGAAAATTTAGTTCCTCAAGTGTTAAGAGAAGAAAGTCCCACTCGACCTTATCATAAGCCTTCGCAAGGTCGACTTTGAAGGTCACCCGCTCGGGCAGTCCCGCATTATTATAACCATGGCAGATCTCTTGTGCTAGAAGGATGTTGTCCGAGATGCGCCTACCAGGAATGAAAGCCGATTGGGTGCGATGGACAAGCTTCCCCAGGCAGCCACGCAAGCGGTTGGCCAAGACTTTCGAAATAACTTTGTAAAGGACGTTACAGCAAGAGATTGGACGAAAATCTTTAGCCATACGTGGTTGTCACTCTTAGGAATGAGTGTAATGAGGGTAGCATTGAGTTCTCCTAAAAGGTGTCCGGTACGAAAGAATTCCTAACGGCGTGAGTAATGTCCAGCCCAATAATATCCCAAGCATTCTTGTAGAAGGCGGCCGTGAAACCATCCGGGCCGGAGAGACCTGTTATCCCCAATTGAAAAAAGCGCACTTTTAATTTCAGCATCAGTAATCGGTGAGGTGAGAAGATCGCCATCGGCTGCGTTGAGTTTTCTCGTGAGAAAAGGGGCAATATCCGTACGACTGATGGGTTCAAGGCGGCCAGATTGACCGAGGAGATCCGTGTAGAACCGAACGAGTTCAGCCCGTACGCTGCCATCCCCTTCGAAGGTCGAGCCAGATTCATCTTCAAGAGTAAGGATACGATTGATGGTTCTTCTCGTCGCTACCTTCTTGAAAAAGAAGGCCGTGCATGATCCCCGTCTTTTAACCACGCCACTTTAGCACGTTGGGACAGCGCTAAGTGTTCCATGTTAACCGCCTGAGCATACACCAACCGGCACCGTTTCTGAAGAAGTAATAGATTCGGATCCAACGGGTATTGCTCCAAAAGTTGTTGTGCAATCTCGAGAAACCGCTGAGTTTGAAGAACATTCCTATTGAGGTCACCCTTATCTCGGCGGAGGGACTTGAGCGCAATTTTGAGTGACTTAAGCCGCCGCATAACAGAGAACATAGGGTATCCACTTATGCTTTGGGCCCACGCCTCCTCTACCAATGGACGGAAACGGGGGTCATGCACTAAGAAGTTATCAAACCGGAAGTGTCACCTTTGGTACGTAGGTGGGTCTCAGCCTCCAAGATAAGCGGTGAGTGATCTGAGGTGGCGGGAGGAGCACATCTGTATGTTATGTCCCCGAACCGTGCAACCCAAGCGGGATTACCAAGCATCCTATCCAGCCGCCTCCAGACACCGAGGAGCCAGTTTGTTGGTTATACCACGTGAAGAAGGATCCAACCCTCGGCAAGTTTGTAAGATCCGACGCATTAAGGCAGGCAGCCATCTCACGGCAGCCTCCCGTAGGGGACCCACCCTGTGCATCCGAACTGTTAAGAATCGCATTGAAGTCGCCCATGACCACCCAGGGTACGGCTGCCCGAGACCGGGAAATCGTCGTGAGATCTTCCAAAGATGGGTGCGCTCCGCACGCGTGTTTTTTCCATAAACAAAGCTGATGTAGAAATCCAAGCGTTCATCAAGGATGCGAACTTTGCAATGGATCGCTTGCTTGGTGAAAGCTTCAACCGTAACCGCAAGATAGGACTCATCCCATCCAACCCAGATACGAGAGGCAGGGCCATCCTCGTAATCATAAAACCACTGCCACTGACGAATCGAAGAAGTGAGCGACGAAGCATTTTGTTCGGACACTCTCGTCTCGATCAGCCCAATAATCCTCAAGTTATGTCTAGTAATCATCTCCCTCGCCGCCCATCGGTGGTCTAACCTATTTAGACCACGCACGTTCCATGAGGCGACAGGGATCATGGATCACCCATGGGGAGGGCTGCTATAGGACCCTTGGTGGAAAGATGGTGTTCCTCAAGATCGGCTAGGACCCCAAACATATTATGGCCATCAATGGGTAGGGACAACATACCACATGTACTAGTAGACCCGCCTAAGTTCCATTCGTCGGTGCTCAAGGCGGAGCCACGGAGGGGCCGGGCACTAGCATCATGAAGCTTGCCCATGTCTTTGTTTTCCGGCCGACGGCTTCCGGCCTGTGAGGTCACGGCAACACCTGGGCGGGTGTTCCTATTGGGCTCCGTTATGGGTGGGGGGGCTGTTTTGCGGCTGTTTTGGCGGCATGTGTCGGGTTACCTCCGTAGGAGTTTTACGAGGTGGGGCCCTATTCTTGGGGCAGTTCCCAGCTCCGTGGTTCCAAGAATCACAGGTGGCACACTTCCGGGGCCGCCATTCGTACTCAACTTGAACGGGGACCACCCCCAAGAAACCTCCATGCTCACTAGGGATTCTGATATTGAATTGCTCGGTGAATGGTTCCGTAAGGGTCTTCTCTATGCATACCCGTGCATATTCGAGACGTTCCCCTCTAGCCGTCATAGCGTCCGCAAATAGGGGTTTGCCGATACGCTAGCAACAAAACTCAACCCTCTTTAGTCCAAAATCTGAGGGGATATTACGTAGTTTAACCCAAAGCGGGATAGTGGTGTGGTGCTTCTTTGCAAAGGACATACCAGGGCGCCACTCTCGAGGAATAGAGGCTGTCCGTTCATCAGCCAAGGCCGCCATCCATAGCAGCGGTGCAGGCAACCGCCGTCGCGAAGCGAAATTTAAAAAACCCATTAAGAGCCGCTCGGACTTCAACCAAATCAGCCCAGATAGCTCTAGCAAACCTCTCAAGGTGGGGAAGTAAGGTCGTTTCCCCAAGAAGTACCCGACTAGTGTATGCTCCCATCGAGCCGATCCTTTGCATGCGACTTCCCAAGGGGGACAAGCCTCGGCCACACCCTCAAACACCGTCGGCGGCTTGTAGGAGAGTTCCAGCCTCGCAGATTGTTCACGTCGTTGGTCCCCCCGGCTAACAGTTGCGCCCTGAGCAACAGCAGCAAAGGAGGGCTGTGATTTCCGTTGCTGATGAGGGGTAGCCTTCCCTCAGTTATTAGTTTTCGAAATTATCCCACAATTAAACCAATTTCTCTCTCTAGCAATTTCTCTCTCTAAGCTCCCGTTGAAACCCTTGAACCCGCCATCAACACACCGATCCTCTCCTCTCTTACCGCCGGCAACCACACCACCACCATCCTACTGGTCGCCGGCGCACTCACCCTACCCTCCATCGCCGGGACCAAACGGCGATGGGAGGGTGTTAGACCCGCCCAAACGCACCCCCCCTCCCCTCCCGTGTCTCTTCATCTCCTTTCTTCTACATGGCGTCTTCTTCATCCGCCATGGATGATTCTGCAATGGTCCCAGATCTATTGAAGTGCTCCTGATTATGAGCTCCTTAGAAGTAATATCGCTGATTTTGACGAGAGATTCGACGTTGCTGATTTCGAAGCAACGGTTGCCCGCGTTATGGCCGGCGCCTCCACGCCTATTCCGCCGGCAACGCCCAACAGCTCGGCCACGGTGGCCAGACGCAGCTGACGACTGTGCCGCTCATCACCGGCGCAAGAAACGCTCCACGAGCCTCATCCAGCCCGTCCGTGATTCCCGCTTGGAGCGGCCACAGATCCGCCGGGGAACTCCGCCGCCGAGCCACCTCCATGGACTCAACCAGACTGGAGCCCCTCTGAGGCGGCGACGGCCATGAAGATGTCTCAAAACCCTAGAGCCCAACAGAGAAACCCTTCGACTTCCCACCTTAACGGGCCTAGGGTTTTCGACGTTGGGACTGACCACGCTGCTGCCGGGACTTCTATCAACCACGTTGCGATGATGCTGGATCGCTGTTTCTCTGGGCGCCGGGGCTCTCCGCTACCGCACCGGACCCAGGGCCGATCCTCGAACAGGTTACTAATGGCCCGACCCAACCCATGGCAGCAGCTACTTCGCTTGGGACCAGCCTTAATCTGCTCCTTCTGAACCAGTGGGGAACCTAATGGACGTCAACCAGATAAGGACATGGCTGCACCGAAGGCCCCGGCAGATTTCCATCCAATCCTGGAGGATGCATCTGATGATGACCCGCCGCTGCATAGTCCGGATTGCCGTCTCCCTACATACCAGGGCGCGACGCCACCTGCCCCCGGGTTAGGGCCGATCCCGGATGTTGGACCTGCTGAAGAATAATCGCTGGTGTGTCGATCCCCACCATGGATAACCAGGCTACCCCTCATCAGCAAAGCTAACTTTCGATGCTCTCCTTCTTCTTCCTTTGTTATTTCAATCTTTTAGTGTGAGAAGTGGGTTGTGATTTTTGAAAATATCTTAAGCTAATGAGGTATGGGAGATGAAACCTATCTTGACGTGATTTTCCTTGATTTGTGGAACTTTGTCTCGAAAAAATCTATCTCAAATGGTTTGGGCTCAAATGTTAAATTTTAATTCCTTAGTCCAATTACAATCTTAGCCCATTCCTATCCCAACAATTATTATTATCTCTATTTTCTAGTATTTCTCCTAAGTTAGATATTGTCTAAGCAAATAATAGTTTCACGAAATAATTAAAATCACGTAAGCACATAAAATCCACGTAGACACATAATCAATGCACCAATACACAATCGCACAGGCACATAATTAATTCACGAAATTCATATAGTCATATAAACATAAAATATGCTACGCAATTTAAGAAATCACGTAGGCATAAAATGCGCGTGCAAATTCATTGGCTAACTGGCCTACGGGGTCGGGTGCTACAGAGTCCTAGCATACGATTCGCTCGATCTCTATACAAGCGAATACCCAAGATGTAGGTAGCTTCTCCCAAGTCTTTCATGGAGAATTCGGTCGAAAGCCACATTTTCACCATCGAGAGCATTCCAATATCATTTCCTGTCAAGAGGATGTTGTCCACGTACAATACGAGGAAAGATATTTTGCCCCACTGTTTTTCTTATATACGCAAGGTTCGTCTTCGTTCTTTAGGAATCCGTGGCCCTTGACCACTTCATCGAACCGAAGATTCCAGCTTCTGGAGGCTTGTGTCAGTCCATAAATGGACTTGTTCAGTTTGCATTGGTGATCAGGAAAAAGGATCCGCCAGGGTCCAGGGATATCTTTAGCTGAGAAGTCAGGGAGGTGACTAGAGTTTTGGACGTTAGGTTTGTGTCCCATGAATAGAAAGTCTCTGATTTGGTCATCGTTAGAAGATGTGTGTCATAGACAAGTGAGTATGGGAGGTTTAGTAATGGGCGAAGAATGGTTGGGGTCAAAACGACAATGGTATTGTCAATTTTGGCGGAGAGACGGGTTGTTTTTGGATTATCTGTTGGGTTTTGAAGAGTGGCCCAAAATTGTTGTACGTCGACTTTGGGGACGCACTCGGTAATGTTGCGGGCTGTGTTTTAAGGGGTGATTGGCTAGGATTTTGACAATGATAGGATCTGGGCATGATGTGTTTGCAAAATCAAGTTCCACGTTGTTGGCAATTCTTCGTGCCCAGTCCTTAGAAGCCAAAATCTCATCGATTTGTGGCACCATTTTGAGAGTTGTAAAAAAAAAGATGAAAATTATTAGTATATAGGCGCTTGATAAACATAATGTTCAAACACTTTAGAGAAACATTAAGGTTCGCCAAAGCTGTTTTAGAAAGCAAGTTAGGGAACTTTGCACGATTTTAAATGATCTTAGGTTATGGACTTAGGAAAATTTAATAAGTACATTTTGATTAAAGTCGAATTGGGTGAATCAGTAAGGTTAGAATCGCGGAAAGTTTGAAAGTCGGGTGATGCCAAAATTAAAATTGGGTATGGGCGATGTTTTAAATCGGATAATTTCAATCACGGTACGTTTATAATTCAGTTTCGGACGATGTAGTGAATCTGGCAATTTTAATTTTAGTAAAATCGGGCGATTGAGTTACTACAATAAAAAAAATTTGAATCAAATCGGGCGAAAGTCAAGAGCTACAGTAAAAATTAATCGGCCGATGGAAATTTGAAATCAAATCAACAAGGAGTTTCGCCGTGTTCTGTCAATCGGGCGAATGGAGTTCGATCGAAACGCAATCTGGGTGCAATTCGAACGAACTCCTTAAAACCCTAATCTGCGAATCCTGCAAGAACGGGAATAATACCAGTTAAAACGTGTAGATGTTTCCTTACCTAAAGTGAGTTTAGATTTGCAAATATCGTGGAAATATTATGATTTGAGTGTAATGTTGTCGAGATTTGTGCGTGACTGTAGAGAGAATTTGAGAGGAAATCGGGAGAATTGATGAAGTGATTGAGTTTCGGGTGATTCACTATATATAAGACAGAACTGTAGAGTTTCGATCGAAATTAGTTTCGGGTGATCCTCAGTTTCGCCGAGAAAGTATAATGACTTTGAAGATTTCAGTTTCGATCGATTCCAATGAGTTTCTGGCGATGCTCAATTTCGCCAGAAAAATTATAAAGACTTTATACTTTCAGTTTTGATCGATTCAAATCAGTTTCGGGCGATGCTCAGTTTCGCCGAGAAAAATTATAAAGGCTTTTATACTTTCAGTTTCGATCGATTCAAATCAGTTTCAGGCGATGCTCAATTAGAAAAATTATGAAGGCTTTTAAAATTTTCAGGTTCGATTGATTCATATGTTTCGTCGAATAAGAGATTTTTTATATCAAATGTAATAAAAATTACGATCTTAAGATTTTTTACCCAAAGAAAAATTTCATTAACTCCCCCTTAATTTGTGCATATTACTCAAGACTCCCCCTAATTTGTGCATATTACTCAAAGACTCCCATAAATTAGTGCATATTTTTCAAGACACGCCGTAGAAATGATAGTAATTTTATTTGTTGGTTTTCCGACGTACACAAGAAAATATAAGGTTCATGTAAGGACAATCAATCATGTCTTACGGTTCAACATGCCTAACCTAGACACCAAGAATTGGAATCGCTTTTCATCCAATGCCTTAGTGAATAAATTACCACTATGCGGGATCTGTGGCGCAGCCCACGAGACATCTGAATGCCAACTTGGGCTATCGCTGGAGCACGTAGACTACATGGGAAATTACCAAGGTGGCCAGCGAAGCTACCAGCCTCGAGCGCACACCACGTGTCGATCAGTAATCACCGTCCAACCACCGAATCCAGAGGCAATCCTTCTTGCCCGCAATATCCCACATAAGTCTACCTACAGTAGCATAATTCCAATCCCCACAATTCCTTATACTCAACCCACCACAGCTCTTTCTGCTACAAACCAAATCCCAAGCCACTAATGAGTTCACATTACCCTATCATTCCTCCCCCATAAAAACTCCCTACATTTTTGATCCACTGCTTTAACCACATATCGAGGTAGAATGAACATAGAACCCCAGTAGCCATGAAGTGATAATAGAACCGAATTAAGAAGACATACTCTTCCAGCATACGATAAGTGCCTAGTGGTCCAACAATGAATTCTCTTCGAAATCTTGTCCACCAACTCCTGGCAATCCACCCTACTCCACTTTGTGGGGGAGATGGGCACTCCAAGATATCTCATGGGAAACCTCCCCGCAGCAAACCCTGTGATATCTGTCAGAATCGTCTTAGTATTCTCAGAGACTCCCGCAATGAAGATTTGGCACTTGGCATTATTAGCTTCAAGCCCAGTTGTTAGGTGAAATTGTAGCAAGCTCTCATTAATGAGTTCTACAGACTCCTTCTTAGCCATGCACAATACAATAAGATCATCCGCAAAACTAAGGTTAACAATCCCTAACTGCTTGCACAAGGGATGAAATCGAAAGTTGTTACTAGTTGCCATAAGCTTGAACTTCCGAGTTAGGTACTCCATTGCCAAGACAAAATGGAGGGGAGACATTGGGTCCCCTTGCCTTAAACCCCTTGCCCCTTTAATATTACCTTCCAAATTCCCATTGATAACAGTCTGGTAAGAGACCTGTGTGATACAACTCTCAATCCAGTTCACAACTATCACAGGGAATTTTAACTTCTGCAACAATTTGAGGATGAAACTCCATTCAAGCATATCATAAGCCTTCCTTAAATCAACTTTCATCAAACACCTAGGGGATACAACCTTCCTGCTGTACATCCTCAGAAGTTCTTGAGTTAGCAAAATATTATGAGCTATAGATCTACCCGGAACGAAAGCTCCTTGATTGTCTTGCACCAGCTGGGGCAATACTGGTCTCAGTCTCGAACTAATAAGCTTTGAGATGCACTTAATAATGGTATTACAGCACGATATGGGCCTGTAATCTTTAGCATAATTTGGATGCTCCACTTTTGGGATCAAGGTAATAGATGTTTTGCTGAAAGTTTTCAGTAACCGGCCTGTCTGAAAAATTGCAGCACCACTTGAGTAACATCATCTCCCACAACCTGCCACGATTTTTTTATAAAACTCACTATTATAACCATCAGGCCCCGGAGCCTTATCACTATGAATCGAGAACATAGCCCTTTTAACCTCCTCCTTACTAAAAGGTTTGATCATCTGCAACTGCTCCTCCACAGACAATACATACCCCTGGTCAATAATAGCATCCTCAAGCTCAAGAGTCTTATCCATTTTTGTTCCCAGAATCCCAAAATACACATAATTGCACTTAACATGTATGCAAATTTATTGGTCCTACTATTTACTAGGACCCGGGTGCTACATAGGCCCCGCCCGTTCACGGCCGTGAATCATCACTAGCCGTCTTCTACCGTTCTTCACGGCCGTGACTGTAGCCTGGAGGCCTTCACGGCCTGGACAAGAAGTGTCACAGCCGTGACACTGTCGGGCAGTCTTGATTGCCCTGAAATTTGAACCATATATAAAAGACTCAGCAGTTTTGATTCTAACCAAATGGATTACCAATCCGAGGTCTAGATAGGGAGATATAAATTTATGAAGATGCTGCTACTTTGCAGACGGGCTTCACGACAATGACGAGTTGCTCGTCATTGTAAACCCTATTTACGCTTCGTTCTTCACCACTTCATTCCAGTAATTTACGTCCACGTAAATACAGTTTCTAAAAATTGTACTCAACGTTTCATTAACATCCCTAAGACCGTTAAATTAATTTACATCTCATATTATTTAGGCACTATCATAGTGATCATTTTTAAGCCCGACTCCTTTGGTTCGTCTCAACCCGGCTAGGGAGGAATCCAACAATTCGGTAAGTGCCTAGCCAATCTCGCGGTACTGAATAGATCCCGTGTTGAGTACGATATTCGATCTATGAATCGACTATAGATTATCGTTGTACGTATAGACCCTTCACAAATGTCCCAATCAAGTGAGAGTCATGGTTACATCAAACTCACTAAACTTGACTCTATAACGAATTTGTGACTAGCGAAATCACCAAACTGCCCTCCACGTCCCACGTGAGTCAGTTTATAGCTTCGGCAGAAGACTTCGTAATTTCCCGTCCCCGAATATGCATAGGACACATATCTCGGTTACTAACGAGACAGTGATCCCCACGTTAGTCTAAGCACACAATTACCCTTGACTGCATGTCACCGTCGATCGATGTTCGTCTTCGAATAAGGCGGGCCTAGCAAACTAGTGACAAGTCAAGACCCCGAGGTCAACTCCGTCAAAGGGGTCTAAGGTCCAATCACACTACTATAGTCAATCGATCGATCATTGATGGTACCCAGAGTAACGATAAGGCCCATGTGATCGTCGATTGCGAGTCGTGTCCAAGTACAAGTTAATCCCATGATTCAACTTATACCAATGTTACGACCTCCCACTTCCCAAGCGAATGATTGGCACAACCATATAGGAGTCAAATAAGTCATAATTGACGCTCAGTCACCCTACTGAGATCTAAGACTTATGGACAAATTTAATATTGGAGGATAATAGCTCACCGGTGCCCCTCTCTCATCCCATGAGAATCGGTGACTAAACTTACGATATATGGAATTTATTTCTTTACCATCTCACCGGATGCCTACTAAGACTTGATAGGTAAATAAATAATATGCCTTTTAAAGAATGAATAATAAGATATAAATTCCACTAACACACTGTTCGAATGACGCCTCAACAAAATGATGTTGCCGAGCGCATGAACCGAACACTTTTAGAGAGAGCTCGATGTATGATCTCCAATGCTGGGTTGACAAATGATGGGCTGAAGCTATCGCCGCAGCATGTTATATTGTCAACCGCTCACTGTGTTCAGGTGCTATAACCAACGAATGACAACGGGCCCTTTCCTTTATTTACATGTAATAAAAGGAATATGTGGTAGCCATTGAAAATTATAAACATATGAACCGAGTAAGAGTTATTGGACTAATAATTCGTTGGACGCATTTTTCTTTAATAAGAGAATATGCTCGGAAGTACTTGAGATATTTAATTTGACTCCGTGTGTAATTGCTTTCAATGTCATCTGTGTAGGCTTGAGATTGTGTGATTTGGCTCACAAAGAAATAAACAATTCATGATTAGACACGATAAGATGAGAATTAGGGGTGGGCATTCGGTACAAACCGTACTGAAACGAACCGAAATTTCGGTTGGGTGGCTAGAGGAAGTGAAGAATGTTTGTATAGATATGTGTTTTAGTGTGTTTGATTTACTACACACTCAAACACACTTAAGATTTTCTCTAAGAACAACCTAAGGAGCTCTCACCACTCTCTAAACTCAAGTTTTAGTGTGAGAATGTATGGAATTATCTTATAGACGAATTTCTCCAAGAAATATTAATAAAAGTCCATTTCCAAGTTAGAAAATGACTTTAAGCTCAATCAAATGAGATCATGTCCTACATGACTCATCTTTGCATTATTTCTTTTGAATTATATCAAATAATGACTAGATATTGTCCCACAATGATAACTAAGGAAGAACAAACGAAATTGGATTAGGTTTGGCCAAGAAAATGACATTTTGATGCGTGTTCACGGCCTCGGCCCGGCCCTTTCACGGCCGTGAATCATCATTAGGCATCTTCGGCCACTCGTCACGGCCACTGTCACGGTCGTGACTGTTGCCTGGAGGCCTTCACGGCCTCGGCAATAAGTGTCAGGGCCGTGACACTGTCGGGCACCCCTGTTGCTCGCCACTGCCGGTCGTCACGGCCACGTGCAAGACGTTCACGGCCGTGACACTTTGACAGCATTGCGGCAGTTTCGTATTCTCTCACATCGAGGGGTAAACGATGTCCGATTGCCCAGAAATTTTAACCATTGTTATAAGACTCACAAATCATGATTTTGACCAAAGGGATTCTCAATCCAATGTCTAAACTGGGAGATATAAGTTTTGAAGCTACTGCTACTTTCAGACAAGCTTCATGACCATGACGAGCCTTCCTCGTCATTGTGAACCCTATTTAGGCCTCATTCTTCATCACTTCGTTCTGTGAATTTACGTCCATATAAATACAGTTTCTAAAACTTGTATTCAACATTTTTATTAACGTCTCTAAGACTGTTAAATCTATTTACATCTCATATTAGTTAGGCACTATCACAATGATCATTTTTAAGCCCGACTCTCTTGGTTCATCTCAACCCGGCAAGGGAGGAATCCAAGAATTCGGTAAGCACCTAGCCAATCCCGCGGTACCGAATAGATCCCGTGTTGAGTACGATCTTCGATCTACGAACCGACTATAGATTATCGTCATACGTATAGACCCTTAACAAATGTCCCGGTCGAGTGAGAGTCATGGATACATCAAACTCACTAAGACTCGACGCGAAGACTGAATTGTGACTAGCAAAATTACTAAACTGCACTCCACGTCCCACGTGAGTTAGTTTATAGCTTCGGCCGAAGGCTTTGTAATTTCTCGTCCCCAAATATGCATAGGGCATATATCTCAATTACTAACGAGATAGTGAATCCCTCACGACTGTCTAAGCTCGGAAGCTACCCTTTATTATCAAGGCCGCATGTCGCCGCCGACCCATGTTCGTCCCGGAACCACGTGGGCCTAGCAAACTAGTGACAAGTCAAGACCCCGAGGTCAGCTCCATCAAAGACCCTTCGATCTAAGGTCCACGTACACTACTATAGTCAATTGATCAATCATTGACACTACCCAGAGTAACGATAAAGCCCATGTGATCGTCGATTGCGAGTCCTGTCCAAGTACAAGTTAATCCCCTGATTCAACTTATACCAATGTTACGACCTCCCGCTTCCCAACGAATGGTTGGCACAACCATATAAGAGTCGTCAACAAATAAGTCGTAATTGACACTCAGTCACCTACTGAGGTCTAAGACTTACGGACTAATTAAAATCGGAGGATAATAGCTCACCGGTGCCCCTCTCTCATCCCATGAGAATCGGCGACTAAACTCAAGATATATATGGGTTTTATGTATTTACCGTCTCACCGGATGCCTAGTAAGATTTGATAGGTAAATAAATAATATGCCTTTTAAAGAATGAATAATAAAATATAAATTCCATTAATACGTATAAGAATACATTATTCAAATACAGAGGGAATAATACATAAAATATTAAATACATGCCCTATTCATTACATCCTCGAATGGCATTCCGAGGGCACATCCCCAACAATCTCCCACTTGCACTCAATGCCATGTGCTATGATATCGTAACCCCATTTTATGGAGGTGTCGATCAAGCACTGCCTATGAGAGAGGCTTAGTGAACGGGTCCGCCACGTTATCCGCGGTGGCTATTTTCTGCACAGCTATGTAGCCATTCGCAACGAACCCACGCAGCACGTGGTACTTTCTTTCTATGTGTTTGGACTTTGAGTGAGACCTAGGTTCCTTGGCTTGTGCTATTGCCGCACTATTGTCGCACCACAATGGTAGCGGGCGGTCCACTATGCCTGGAACAACTTGGAGTTCTTCTAAGAACTTTCTCATCCAAACACCTTCCTTTGCTGCCTCAGAGGCTGCAATATACTCCGCCTCAGTGGTGGAATCGGCAGTAGTGCTTTGCTTAGAACTGTTCCAAGACACTGCTCCACCATTGAGCGTATAGACGAAACCAGAAGGAACCGTCCACCTCCAATTCTCCATTTCCATAAATCAGTACCATATCTTTAGTCGTTCTAAGGTACTTGAAGATATTCTTTACTGCATTCCAATGTTCTTTACCAGGATTAGACTGGTACCGACTTACTATGCTCAAAGCATAAGCAATGTCATGCCGCGTACATAGCATCGCATACATTAGGCTACATATGGCTGATGCATAAGGAATTTCACTCATTTCCTTCATTGCCTCCTCACTTTGAGGACACATGGATTTCGAGAGATGAATCCCATGTCGCATTGGCAAGAACCCTTTCTTACATTCATCCATTCGAAACCGTTTCAGTATCTTTTCTAAGTAAAGGGCATTCCTAACTACTTCATCAAATCGAAGATTCCAACTTCTAGATGCTTGCTTAAGTCCATAAATGGACCTATTAAGCTTGCACACTTTGTGAACATCTGCTTGCGATGTAAAACCCTTGGGCTGCTCCATATAGATTTCCTCCTGGAGGAATCCATTTAGGAAAGCGGTTTTAACATCCATCTGCCAGATCTCGTATCATAGTGTGCTGCTATGGCAAGAGAATGCGGATTGACTTAATCATGGCAACAGGTGAAAAGGTTCCTCATAATCAATTCCCTCTTTTTGATTATATCCTTTCGCTACTAGCATAGCTTTGTAGGTTTCAACATGTCCGTCAGATCCAATCTTTCTCTTGTAGATCCATTTGCACCCAAAAGGTCCTTCACGCAAATCTACTAGAGCCCAGACTTGGTTGGTGTGCATCGAGTCCATCTCTGCTTTCATAGCTTCGACCAATTTCTTAGAGTCGACATCCATCATTGCCTGGTCATAGGTAGCAAGGTCGTCACCAACGATCCCCTTCGTCGCAGCACCCCTGTGCTCAACGTGTACCATACTGTATCTCTTAGGCATGCGAGATACTCTACCCGACCTGCGCAATTCTGTGAGTGTCTCGGACTGCTCATCTGTGTCCTCAGGCACTGATGTCTCTGGAAGAGTTTCATCTAACTCTCCAAGAGTCACTTCTCTGGCAGCTCCACCTTCTTGAATGAACTGTTCCTCGCGAAAGTGAGCATGAATAGCTACAATGATCTTCTGATCGTCATGGAAGTAAAAATAATATCCCATACTATCATTGGGATATCCGACGAAACGTCCCTTCGTGAACCTAGATTCGAGTTTGTCTGCAACTAGCTTTTCCAGAAGGTGGGGCATCCCCAAACCCTTAGGTGATTCAAGTTGGGCTTCTTACCATTCGAAATTTCATACCTATCTACAGATTTCGAAGGGGTTCTGTTCAAAACATAAACAGCAGTTTCCAAAGCATATTCCCAATATGGGGAGATTGTATAGCTTAGCATAAATAGAACTTTATCTAATAATGTCTGATTTCTGCTTCAGCAACACCATTCAACTGTAGTGTTCCGGGCGGTGTAAACTGCAAAATGATTCCATTTTCATTCAAGAAATCATCAAACTCGAGACTAATATACTCGCCGCCACGATCTGATCGTACGAATTTAATTTGTCTCCCTGTTTGATTTTCCACTAATGTCTTGAATTCCTTGAACTTTTCAAGTGTTTCGGACTTGTGCTTCAACAGATACACCAAGCCGTAGAGAGAGTGGTCATCTGTGAATGTCACGAAATAGTGGAAATTACTTCGGGCCACTACACTAAACGGTCCACCAACATCTGTATGGATCAAATCCAAAAGATTAGTGGCTCTTTGAAAAGTCCCTGTAAAGGGAGACTTAGTCATTTTGCCGAGGATACAAGATTCGCACGTTGGATAGGAATCTGATTCCGTCGACTTAATAATGCCGTGTTTCTCCAACTCTTGAATCTTTCGCACTCAAGCATGACCGAGTCTAAGATGCCACAAATACTTTTTGTTTAACGCTAAGTTACGTATGTCGGTAACTACATTCGCATTTCCTGGACGTTATCGTAATATAAACCATTTATTAACCTTGCATTTCCGACGCATTTATTTCCAAAATAATCTCACAAATATTATTGTTTAACCAAATTCATAATCGTTCTTACACAAAGCAGGAATATAAATAATATTTTTCAGCCCCTTGGGCAATACAAGTACATCGAATAAATACAATACATGTCCAGAACTTAATACAAGAGTCTTCGATCCAACATGACTAGCTGGTACACTATGTCCGCTACCAACGTTGATCAAGACTTCTCATTCCACCAGCTTCCTACTTCACTCCAGAGCCTGGTTCAAAACAAAAATGTGAGCACTAGCTCCCGAGTCAAGAAACCACAAAGTGGAAAATACAGTAAATGAACAATAAGTTTCAAAACTTTACCTGATGCTCCAGAAGCTCGAAACTTGGGCAGTCCCTTCCAATGGCCCAGCTCTTGGCAGTGAAGACACCTATCAGTCGCCTTCAAAACCTTAGGCACGTTCATTTTGGCCTTGCCCTTTTTCTTCATCCCTCCATTTGTCTTATTAGGCTTGGGCTTGGACTTGTTCGACTTAGATCTCTTAGACCTTGTAGTCGCAACAAGTGCAACCACTTTTCCCTTTCCTTTCTTTAGCTCACGCAGAGTCTGAACAAGCGTGTTCATGAGTTCAAGAAGGGAAAATCGCATATCACTCAGATTATAGTTTATAATAAACTGAGCAAATGAAGCTGGGAGTGACTGATGGATCAGGTCAATCTGAAGCTCGTTGTGAATGGGACAACGAGAGAACCCAGTTCCTCGATGTACCCAATGAGCTTACGCACATGTGCCGCGACATTTGCGCCCTCAGGCATCTTTGTATGGAAGAGGTTGTCAACAGCACGGTATCAAGACGATCTCGACTGCTCACCGTACAACCCCTTCAAATGAATCAATATCTCGTGCATTTGCATATTCTCATGCTGATGCTGCAGATCATTATTCATCCCAGCTAACATATAAGCCTTGACACGGGCACTATCAGCTATTCTTTCCTTAGCTAGAAGTTCTCTCTCTAGGTTTTCTATCTCTAGGTATTCTCTCTCTCGCACACAAAACCCTACCAACTTAACAACACAAAACCCTCGTGACCCTTCAGCAGCTCCGACATACCTCCGGCCGTTTTGGGTGCGGCGTGACCGGGGGCTTGACACCTTGCTTGATACCTCTTAAGGAACTTGCGTACGTGGTGACCTTTCATTTTCCTTCCCTGACCTTTCACCTTCTGTTTCGATCTTCACGGCGTTTGCACCTGCTCTCGTGCGATGGGTTCTATGACTTTCATGTGCGGTTCAATGATGAGTGGATCCTCCTCAACAACGCCCTTCACCAACTCTGCAATACCAGGCGACCTCGAAGCATTGAAACTTGACTATCCAACGTTCGCGGCAAGGTTTGATGGGTCACATTTCAACGACCTGATGGGCAGGGTTAATGGCCGATCTGGTATAGGAAGCGACGGCGGCGCAATAGGACAGCGCACGGGCCCTACTGGTCAGGTTACACAGCGGACTGGTCTCACAATTCCGGGAATATTACGCAACGAGCGCATACCTGAATCTACCAATTTCCGGCGCCGTCCCGATACCCCCCCCCCCCCACCCCCAAGACCCTCCTGGATGAGGATGACATGGAAGATATGGCTGTTACTCCCGAGAACCTTGCTAAGAGTAACCCTAGGCAAACTATCGATGATTGCATGGCAGGAATATCGGAGGCTGACGTGGCAATCTTGAGTGCGCAAGCTATGGGTAACCCCACTATGGAAAGAATTGTTAGGTACTTATATGCGGATCTTGGCGTGACCCATGTGCCTCGACCCAAAGCTGGTAAACAGTCCGCAATTGAAATTACCGAGGACGTGTTGGCTGCTAACCAGTCAAGTGCTATCGATGGGTTCATCTCACGGCCGAGATCCCCCTTCCCCACCAAGTTTCGATCGCCACCCATCAGAGTTCATTGGACCTACGCAGGCAGCAGGTAACGAGGGAAGAAATCAGGGTAATGAGCGCAGATCCTTTGCGGCGGCTGTTCAGGGCCAGCCCCTTGTGCGACGCGGGAAAGACCGTATGTGGCTTGACTATACCCCGCCGAAGTTAGTGGCGGGAGAGGCGGAAATCCAGCCGACCGCAGCTATGGTTGAGAAGGGATGTAAACGCTGGCAACATACTCTTGTAGGGTACTTCTTAGGCAAGAAACCATATTTCCCAAATGTAGAGAGGCATTTCCGTTCGGTTTGGGGGGGTGTGGCTGAAGTTCGATCCACATCCAATGGCTTTTTCAAGTTTCGCTTCGAGACTGCGGAGGCCATGCTTGAAGCCCTGGAGGGAGGACCATGGCTCTTAAATGGGCAGCCACTAATCCTTGAAGAATGGGGCCCTGGCATTCCTTTGCCAAAAAGGAACTCAAGGAGGTTCCTACATGGGTCCGTTTCCCCCATCTCCCGTCGGAACTATGGACCAAAGAGGGGTTGGGTCTCGTGGCTAGTACAGTTGGCAAGCCCCTTTTCCCTGATGCACGTACAATCTCTATGGAAAGAATAGACTATGCGAGGGTGTGCATCATGAAGAAAATCGACGAACCCTACCTTGACCACCTCAATATCCGCATGCCCACGTCGAAAGACCAAGGTGATGATTCGGGTAGCAGTTGAATATGAATGGAGACCCCCACGTTGCCCAAACTGCTCTGAGTTAGGGCATGATCGACCTACCTGCCCACGGATTCCCAGCTCCCAAAAGGCTGCAAGTGGACCGAAACGCAACATCCCCACAAAGGCAATCGCGAGACAGCCCCCAAGTGGTACGTATGAATGGCGACAAGCGGCCAGAAGAGGCAAGGCAGCTGCTGTAACCCCGCAACATGAAGCCACATCCAATGCACCCACGGCAGAGACTTCATCAAACCCCTTTGCTATCCTCAGTGACATCACCGACGATGGAACCAACCAAATACAGGGCCCTAAGAGCGCAGCCCTCGCACTTGGTCCCCAATGATACCCACCGCCGTATGGAATGTCCGTGGTCTCAATAAGAGAGACCACTGTCACGCGGTGAGTGACCTCATTGGACGCTACGGATTGCACATTATCGGTCTCCTTGAAACTCGGGTTTCTGTTCAGAATGCGGATTCTATTGCCAATAGTATACGGAAATGGACTTGGTTCTTTGACTACGACATGGGCCCAGGCAAGCGAATATGGGTCGGCTGGGACCATCGTTTCGTTATGGTTACCATCATTGGGGTATCGGCCCAAACGGTTCACTGCAAGGCCCATTGCTTGGCCTCGCAAACTGACATTTTCATTACTTTCGTGTATGGGCTTAATCGTAGGGAGGAGCGACGCGACCTGTGGGACAGTTTGGTCTCCATGTCGCAGAATCGTATCAACGATGCTTGGGTCGTTATGGGAGATTTCAACGCAATCCTCGGCCCACATGATGCTCGGGGCGGGGCTCCCCAACAATCTGATTTTGAGGATATGAGGAGCTGTTTTACGCAGTCGGATCTTGTTCCCTTACCTATGACAGGACAATCTTTCACCTGGTTCAACCAAAGAAGCGGGGACGCGGGAATCTGGCGAAGATTGGATAGGATGGCCGCTAACCCAACTTGGTTCGCCCGATATGAATACACTCGATATCGAAGTGAGCTACCATGCACATCAGATCACTCGCCCCTCGTACTCGAGAATCCCGGGAACGTCAGACCAAAAAATACTTGTTTCCGGTTCGACAACTTTCTCACTCAAGATCCTGCCTTTAAACATACGGTGGAGAGCAATTGGAAATCTCAAGTTGACGGCGTGCCTATGTACTCCGTGGTCCAAAGGCTCAAACAAATGAAGGGACCGTTCCGCAACCTCCGCAGGGCTAAAGGAGTCTTACACCAAAATGTTGTACAGGCGAAGGAATACCTCAACCTCGCGCAGGAATTCGCTGCGATCCACCACTCAGAAATCCGCTTTCACCAACTTGAAAAACTTTGTCGGCATCTTTACGAAAAGGCTGTAGATATGGAATTCGCCGCAATGAGGCAGAGAGCGAAGATCACTTGGCTGAAGGACGGGGATCGTTGTACTGCCTTTTTATTCAAAAAGGTTACCTTGCGGCGCGTCGTCAATCGCATTCACTGCATCGTAGACGATGCGGGGAACCTTCATGAGGGGGAAACCGCCGTTAGCTCGGAACTCCAACGCCACTACAAAGAACTAATGGGGAGCTCCTCGCGGCCACCCGGTTCGCAGCCGCCGGATGTTCGAGACTATATTTCGCGTACCCTTTCACATGAGGCAGCTACGGAACTTACCCGCCCCTTTACAGATGCTGAAATCAAGGACGGCTTCTTCTCGATTGCAAATGACAAAGCCCCGGGCCCTGATGGTTTCACTGCGGCCTTTTACAAGGCTGCCTGGGGAACCATAGGTCCGGACATCACCTCCGCCGTTAAGGATTTCTTCAGAACGGGTCGCCTTCTCAAAGAAATCAATAGCACCCTCATCACACTCATCCCAAAGGTACCGAATCCCGCGCCCGGCAGACTGCCGCCCCATCTCGTGTTGTAATGTCATCTATAAGGCGATCTCCAAGGTGTTGGCTAACCGACTTAAGCCCCACCTTCCTGCCCTTGTGAACGTCACTCAAACTGCCTTCATCCCGGGTAGGAGAATCAGTGACAACATCTTACTTGCACAAGAGATATGCTCGGGCTATCGAAGTAGGCAGCTGCCGGCCAGACTAACGGTCAAAGTCGACCTTGCTAAGGCATATGATAGGATAGAGTGGGACTTTATCATCGCTAATTTGACTGCTATGCATGTCCCACCACAGTTCACCAGATGGATCGAGGAATGCATTACGACTACACAATTTTCGATCAACTTAAATGGCCGAGCGGAGGGCCTGTTCAAAGGACGTCGAGAGCTGCATCAGGGAGACCCGATCTCCCCGTACATTTTCACACTGGTTATGGAAGTACTTCACGGCATCCTTGCGAGGAAGATTCAACTCTCCAACAGATTTGCCTACCATTGGCGCTGCGCCGAAGCTACCCTTTTCATGTTGACCTTCGCCGACGATCTTTTATTGTTTTGTCATGCCGATGCCGAGTCTGCATCTGTGCTCCGCGAGGGATTGGATTACTTCGCGGACCTTTCGGGACTCCAAGCGAACGCTGCCAAGAGCCAATTCTTCCTATCAAAACGAGCGGCGGGACTGAGCCAAACTATATCAGGGACGCTCGGTTTCAGGGAGGGCAGCCTCCCCGTCAGATACCTCGGGATCCCTTTGATTACGAGTCGGCTAACCATCGGTGACTGTCAGCCACTTCTTGAGAGAATCGATAGGCGCCTCGGATCATGGCTCAATCTTTCACTCTCGTACGCCGGCCGAGTGCAATTGATAAAATCTGTGCTCCTTGCATTCCACCCCTATTGGTCTAATGTTTTTCTGTTACCCAAAGGCGTCATCCGGGAAATCGAAAAGCGGTTACGAAAATTTCTGTGGGCGGGCTCTCCTGCTAAGGTCGCATGGGCCGATGTTTGTCTTCCGATCTCTGAAGGCGGCCTTGCCATCCGACCTATTGAAGTCGATAATAGAGCCCTGTTACTTAAGCATCTTTGGACTGTGATCACCCGAGACCCAAACTCTGTTTGGGCCAAATGGCTTTGGAGCACTAGACTGTCTACACGATCATTTTGGACCATTTGTGCATCTTCGCAATCGGCTTGGAGCTGGAAGAAACTTCTCCGTCTTCGCCGGCTTTTCAGGACTCTCATCGATTTCCGGATTGGGAATGGGCAAACAATCCGGCTTTGGCAGGACCCTTGGCTTGGAGAAGCACCTCTCATCGAGCGTTTCCCCCGGGGACCTATCGCTATGGGACTGCCGCACGACGCTCGCCTAAGTGCTGTTATTGGCCAGAATGGGTGGGACTGGCCAGCCCAAACCACGACGGAATTTCTGGAAATCGTCGATCATCTCCCGCCTGTCCACCCTAGTGACTGCGACTCATTTCGTTGGAAAGGGACTGCCGATGGCAGGTACTGTGCTTGCGTCGTCAAGGATGCGCTTAGGGCACGCCGCCCCCATGTCCAATGGGCCGATCTCTTTTGGGGCATTTTATGCATTCCTAGGCATGACTTCATTCTCTGGCTTGCCATCCGCGAGCGACTTGCAACGAGGGATAACGCATGGATTGCCACCCGTGCGAACTCTACTGCGTGCCTCTTGTGTGATACTGATGAACTCGAGACTGCTAACCACCTGTTTTCAATTGTCATTTCTCTCAACAGTGCTGCCGTTTGCTTCGCCAGAAAATAAGGTTCGCTTGGCCTTATCGCGATTGGAAAACAGGGATCCGCTGGGCCTCGGCGAAATGGCGGGGCAACCACCTATTTCACCAGGCGTATCGCCACATTCTCTCCTCCCTCGTCTACCATATCTGGGCCGAGAGGAATCGCAGATGGCATGACGGTAACCGACGTTCTCCTGCTGCTGTGGTCGATCAGATTGTGGGCTTGGTGGGGCTGCACCTGTCGGCGCTGCCTGCGAAGTTCGAGCTCCAGTACCATGGGCTGCGACGCCTGTGGCAAATCGCTTGGTAGCGTGGCTCGCGCGCGGACCGTTGCCTGCTATGGCAACTGTGCTGCGTCGGTCCTTGGAGTGTTTTTTCTCAGTTTGTTTGAGTTTTCATTTGTGTGTTTCGTTTGGTGCGGTTTGTTTTGCCGCGATTGTACCCTTTGACCTCCTTTTTTAATGACCCTTTCTCCAAAAAAAAAAAGCATTGAAGGGGCCAAAATATTATTCTACAAGCACAAATAAGTTGCATTCCTCATTTTATGCAAATTTATTGGCCCTAATATTCACGAGGACCCAGGTGCTACAGAAGGGTTAACTTATCATTCTACAAGCACAAATAAGGACTTTAACAATGGCTTGTCTCCCACTATTTTTCTCAAAATCCCATTCTCCCGATAGAGATTTCGGAAACCTCGTTGATTGTTTCATAGTGGAGTTGATTTCCCCGCTCCGCAGAAATGATCCTCAACCTAACAATTTGTTGGCCCATTATTCGGACGGGCAGTGTCCCACACGAACCCATAGATGGACCCGTGTCTTACACGAGTCCATCTCATGAGTGTTTCAACGACTTTGTCTCCGGTCAGGAACCCTCACCCTAACAGGAATAATTGGGAAATAAATGTCTAAGTGTGACCTATCTACGTCTGGCTCAATCCTAACATTAAGAAATTCCCGCCTGTAGGATAACTCTTTATAAGGCGTGAATATGTTTCAGAGAACGGCCTTTAGACAGTCACCCAAAATATCCACGTCAAGAGTAAAATGTTTGGCGCCGATAACTCAAAACAAACAGCACATACACTCAAGTCGTTTCAATAATGAGCTTGACTTTATTGTTTAACGCACCCGGACCAACTACGACAAGAGCGAGATCATTGGCGCCGATAACTCGGAACAAACCGCACACGACACTCAAGCCGCAATGTTTGAGCTTGATAGAAGACAGGAACCCCGTCCCTTAACCCACTTAGTATTTAGTCAAACTGGGATAACACGTCTCACACACATTTAGCACTTATTACACACGTAACGTCAAACAAACATGCAAGTTTTCGCGATAAACCTAGTTTGCCTATAAGACTGTCTGCGTGGACTACTTCTACTCTACTACATATATTTTTTATAAATTTACATGTCTTCTCTTCGGCTTCACACCATGTTCTCGAACGACCTCCAAGTTTTCGAACGGCCTTCTCGTGGACCCGTGTTGTACTCGTACGGCCATCGTACTTAAATAAATATTTCTAAAAATTAATTAAAGTACAAAACGGGGGGGGGGGGGATCAGCTGTCCCAGACAATCAGTATATTAACGAACGAATAATACAAACAGGGGAAAGCTTTGTCACCCTTAACTTATCACCCAGAAATAGAGCTTAAGTCCACGCTGACGTCTCAATACGTGATATACATACATGCATACAACATAAACACGTTCACGACAACAAAACGCTCAAAGAAACCGAAAAGAAATTTGGGCTAGTCCTAGACTTACAGGCCCCAGTGTCAAGTTACGAACCGTGACGAGACTCCCACTAGGGTTTTGGTTGGACGTATTTTCTGTAATAAGAGAATATGCTCGGAAGTACTTGAGATATTTAATTTGATTCCGTGTGTAATTGCTTTCAATGTCATCTGTGGCTTGAGATTGGGTATTTGGCTCACAAAGAAATACACAATTCGTGATTAGACATGATAAGATGAGAATTAGGGGTGGGCATTCGGTACAAACCATAACGAAATGAACCGAAATTTCGGTTCAACGGTTTGAAGAACCGAATACCGAACCGAACCCGGTTCGGTTCGGTAACACCGAATTTCTTTTCGGTTTTTTTCGGTTTTGCCGAAATACCGAAGTTCTAGGAAACATTCGGCTGACTCATCTGTGACGAACACAATCATCACCAGGGGAAGTCGTGTGGAAGGAGCAAAGTCTTTACTACTACTTGACAAAGCTACAGGTGAATCCGCTGCTAAACTCATCTTCTCTAACCACTGTAATCTGTCTCGCTCTCTCTCTCTCTTGCGGTTTGATTGAAGATGATGAATTTAATTACGAATCGACGAAATCAGAGGGGGAAGTCGTTTGGAAGAAGTCAATTTATCGGGCTGAATATTTGTTGGGTTGTGTATTAAAGAAGATTAAGAAAGAAGAAAAGAAGAAAGTCTACGTCGTGTGGAAGAAGAAGTCGATGTCGTGTGGAAGAAGGAGACTGAGAAATAACCCAAAAATTGACATCATATTGGGCTGAATATTTATTGGCTGTATTAAATATAATAATTATTATCTGGGCCTACGAAACATCTGATAAATTAATATATTTTTATTTTAAAATCAGTAATTTGGTATACCGAAAATACCGAACCAAAAAAACTTGTACCGAACCGAAATATCGAAATTTTAAAACATATGTACCGAATACCGAACCGAAATAAGGAAGATTGAGATCAAAAAGACTAACATGGAGATGAACATTCGGTTCCTGTCCGCACTGCCCACCGACTGGAAGAAGATCTCTACCAACTCCGACAAAATAAGGACTTGGACGAGATGGATATTCACGCTATTTTTTATAACCTCGCACAGCATGAAGAAGACATAGGCGAGTTACAAAAGGAGCAAAAGGGCAAATAGTCCGAAGACTCCATAGCTCTAGTTTTTGAGAAGAAGAGCTCCCGCTCACACAAGGAAAAGCACGTCAAGCTCCCTAGCTCCTCAGAGGATGAAGACATATCTGATTCAGAACTTCCCTCCGAGATCAAAGAAATTGGCAAACAGCTCGCATTATTTGCCAAGATGATGATAAAGCAGTACTTCAAGAAGAAGTCATCATCTTCTGCCAACAGACTTCGAACTACAAGCTCGAAGAATAAAGACCAGCGGCTGAGTCCTCAGAAGTCATAATTTCCAAAGACATACTAAAATGTTTTAATTGTGGAAAAACAGGTCACTCGCCAGGGAGTGTGTAGAACCCGAGCCCCGTGAGCCTATTTAGCCAATAAATTTGCACACATAATTATGATTATGTGATTATATGATTTTTCGCGGATCAATTATGTGCCTACGTGACTGTACAGAGTTTCATGTATTTATTGGGTGCCGAGATGATATCTAACTTGCTAGGAAATTTTTAATAACTTAAATAATAAAGTATTATAGTGAGTAGTACCAATTTAGAATAGTCACAAGCCAAGGGCCATTTTCGTTATTATCCCCATATTAGTATTAATATACCCAAAATGGTTAAGGGGGAAAATATCTCATTCACACACAAGAAAACGTAAGGTAAGAGAGAAGGAGGAGAGTTCGAACACTTGCTCGGGAAGAAGGTATAAAGTCTTTACTATATTCTTGCATTCTAGTT